>QLSS01000392.1:0-64008 GCA_024372645.1 Trichomalopsis sarcophagae
TGACGAGTTATGAGCGGTGCCCGTTTAAATTGGGTCACCCTGTATATACTAGTCTTTGTAGATGATCTCTTAATCTGTTGCAAAGATAAAATTAAAATAAACAAAGTAAAAGCTAGTCTAATGAAAAGATTTGCAATGAAAGATATGGGCAAAATTAGCCAATACATTGGTATAGATGTAGATTATAGTAATGATAGAGACAAAATGACATTAAGTCAAACAAAATATACTGAATCTTTAGCTGTAAAATATAATTTAGAAAATGCCAAATTATATGATACTCCAATGGAGGTCAATTTAAAACTAGATCAAGCTAGCGAAATTGATGAAACAATAAAATATAGGAATTTAATTGGCAAATTATTATATATAAATACAGGCACAATGCCAGACATTGCGTTTAGCGTAAATTACTTTAGTCGATACCAAAATTGCTACGACCAAACACATTATAAATATGCAATGCGAATTTTAAAGTATTTATATAAAACTAGAGATTTCAAATTAACGTACTAGATTGTATGGTAGATTCTGATTACGCAGGCGATAGTGTAGATAGAAAATCTACAACAGGTTTTGTAATTAGATTATATGGAAATTTAATTTTTTGGAAAACGCATTGATGTAAGCGGGGTCGTTGGGGTGGCCTAGAAAGGCCGAGTAAAGAGGCGTGTGCGCTCGTCGTCCCACGTAGCCGAAGGCGCCTGTGGAGTTCGCTCCTTGGAGAGCGGGGCGATGGAGAGGCCTGCTGTAGGCGGTGAGATGACAGGTAGGCAGAAAGAGGCCTGCTGAGGCGTCCTATCCTAGGCTTCTTCGTTGCCTAGAGAGCGGACACTGCTCGGACCTTTCTAGGTCGACTCTTGGATCGAGTCTGGACGAGGGGGGCCGCCCAACCGGGTGTAGGTTACACCACCCAATTTTGCAAAGGGGAAAATAGGGAGTCTTTTTCTTTGTTTTGTTGCGGGGCCTATCCCAAATAGGGATCGGTCCACTAAGAAATGACTAAGAGGCGCAGACCGCAGTGCGCTTTAGTCGGAGGTTGTGAGATCGACCGCCACCGAGGCCAGGGGATCTGGAGAAGTCTTCTTCTCGACCAAAGGTGCCTTCTCTAGGGGGAGCGGCAACGGGACCTTGAGAGTCACATTAGAGATGACCCTCGGCTTGCGGCGCTGTCCCGGGAGTCTGGGAGCGGTTGGCCTTCGCTTCGTCGGCGATGGCTTTACTGCTGGCGGTTTCCTCTTCCGCGGGGAAATACATTTAATTGCGTTGAAGTGCACTGTGCAAGTAGCCTAGGCTCCGTGCTGCCACTTCGGACACGGTCTGATGCCGGGGAGGGGATGCCTCGACCTGGAAGCCGGTCCGCTTATATGCCCTCCAAGGCGCTACTCCTCTTTGGGGAGTACAGCAGCCGTCTAGTGGCCGCGCGCGGTACTAGCGGTACTGTGGGCGCGCTGCGGCGCTGTCGAGCGGGTTGCCGACATCCAGGGGCTTGTGCGAGAGAGCCTGCGGGTGGGTTATAACAGCATAAACAAAGTACTGTAACAAAATGTTCTACTTTCGCAGAATATACTGCAATGTCTGAAGCAGTAACAGAAGTACTGTTTGTCAAAAATTTATTAAGCGAATCATTTGATATAAAATTTATTAAACCGATCAAAATGTACGAGGATAACTGCGGCGCAATTGAGATTGTCAAATATGGTAATTTCACTAAAAATTCTAAGCACATTGAAGTACAATACCATTATATAATTGAAAATTATGAGAATGGAGTAATCAACGTTGTTAAAATTGATTCGGAATTTAATTTAGCTGATATGCTAAATAAAAGTCTAGACAAAATAAAGTTCAATTACAAAATTGCTATTGTAAAATTCCAAGTTCAGTTGCAAAAAATCCAAGTTTAGTTGTATAACTCAAGTTCACTCGAAATGAAATATATTCCATGAAATGAAATAAAACGATATCTATGTAAATGGAAGAAGATTATATATTTAAGGAGGTGCGTTGTAATATAGAGTAAATATTATAACCTTATTAATGTTTATCACCAAGTTCAACCAAGTTCAATATGTAATGGACTATAGTGAGCGACAGAATGAGCGAGCGCGCTAAAGAGTGTGTGAGGGGAACACACACATGTAAGTCTCCCCTCCTATGGTATGTGAGTGAATATCACGTGACCGTGAGAGCTACCGAAACTAAACTATGCTCTAGTATAGGGTGGACGATGAAAACGTTTAGACTGTGCGCTTCATGGTATTTGGTGTCTAAGTATAAAAGTCATTCAAGAAGGGTGTCTAGGTGTACAGGGTGGCTTATGACGAGGTCTATAGGTAGAGCGCTCTGTAGTTTTTGGTGTAAAAATCATATAAGGGCCATGTTTAGGGGTACAAGGTAGCTAGTGACGATGTCGAGGTGGTGCGCTTTGTAGTTTTTGGTGTCTTAGGTAATAATAATATTTGTGGTTAGCGAAAATTTATACCTTTTCAAATTTTTCTAACATGCATTATGAATCATAGCTACCATACTAATATTTTGCGACAGAACAATCAGTGTTTTAATGTTAATGGTAAAAATGTTACAAAAAAAAAAACATGGTCAAAAGGTGCTTAAGACGCTTACATTTTATTTCTGGGAAAAATATGAAATACGCAAAATAATTTACTTTATAGGACTGAAATATTTTAAAAAAAACTGACTTTAATAAAAGTAAAAGGTTAGGCGAGTTTGATATATTCCGCAACCAAATTACAGATAAAAAAGAACTGAGATCAATAAAACAAAGATTTCTTGTCACTTTTATTTTAGGTATTATTTTTTTGTTTAGGCTTTGGCAGATTAATAACATCAGTGTTATACATGTAAACTGCATTAATTTCAAATCATTTTATGGAGCAGATCTTGAAGAAAACGGGTAGGAGGAATTTTATACTACAACGTGTAGAGTTTTTTTCTTCATCTTCTTGTTTCTATTTGGGAATCGGCGAGCGTATCGTAACGAATGTCAAAAGGGTAAAAACTTTGTAGAATTATATATGAAGTAAAAACAATCTACATAATATTAATTTGCATAAATTTCTATCCAAAACGCCATTTCCATCTCAACTTATTCAAATTCCTCCAATTCTAATTGAAATTTTTTTAACTGTCACATGAGTTAAGCCTAACATCTAAGAATATTCCTACAGTTTTATTTTTTTTCTTTAGTGCACCAAAACCAGTACTGCTGATTTGTAAGTTGCATCGAGAATTAATTTTTACATAAATATTACATTGAAAAAAATCCGGATTTGTGGAGATTTGAACCCAGAACCTCAAGATTATGAAGCAATCGTTTGACCACCGAGTCATCTCGATCTTTGATGTCGATCACTTTAGTAGAATCAAATAGTCATTATATTATCTAACACGTCCTTGTATGCTTGATTTATTATGCTTCACAACAAAGACCATCCCTTTTTGAGAGAGAATAAGAGAGGAATATAATAAAATCCGTATTTCTGATTCACGTTCCTTAATTCTTGTACCAGGCGACCGATTCTCAATTAAATGCTACGCAACAAAGCCCATCACTTTTTTAAGAGAGGAACTCATATTAAAACTGACTAGTAATCCTTATTTTTGTATGATTTAAACCGTTTCTAATCTGCAGATTTCAGTAGTAGTTGCATCCTTTCCTGCAATGCTTGGCATGCAAAATATTTTAAATAACATGATAATAACAATCATACAATATGAAATACATTTTTACTCACAATTTAACTTAATAGTTACATAAGAATCACTTGATAATCACTTGATAATTATTTGATACTCATGCTGAATTCTCAAGTGCCATTTCACTTGATTATCAATTGACATTTTTCCGTAGGGAGAAAATAATATGTTTTAATACAAGATCTTCTTTTTAAAGAATTCTTCTCGTTTTTATTCGCCTCCATCCGATGTGCCGACGTATTTTTAAAAAAAATATTCTATCACAGAAAATAGCAACGCGTGGGGTAGGTGAGTTAAGGGCTGTTGCTTTTAGATTTATTTCCCGCTTTCGTTAGCCTTCTTATAATTTACACCCTCAAAAAATGAAAAATTCAATTTTTTGTTTATATTTTTCCCAAATTGTTTAAAAATGAATTAAACTTCATTACTAAGGTTTCGAAGGGAATTTTTATACTAAATAGATATGCTTCAAACACATTTTTAATTAATATTTTTTTATAAATCCCCACACTCATCTGTAGATAAATATGGAAATTATATATGTTTGAAGCATATCTATTCCTCTCTTAAACAAGTGATGGGCTTTGTTGTGAAGCATTTAATTGAGAATCGGTTGCCTGGTATAAGAATGAAGGAACGCGAATCAGAAATACGGATTTTATTTATACCTACAAACGCTTTACCCTGTTGAAAATATTTACATGACATTTTACATAAAATTATATGTAAAGATTTCGAACTTTAACATGTAAAATTTCGCAAGTATCAATAAAATTGTAAAACTGTACGTCAAATTTTATGAAAAGATCTTTATTATAAATTTTATGCAAAATTTCATGTAAATATTTTCAACAGGGTAAACTGTTGGCGCTAAGCAGGCAGCAAAATTTAAATGTTAATTATGACATGATAAGGAGTGCGCGAAGCGCACTTAAATTTCCTAGTAGTATAAAAGTTCCCTTCGAAGCCCAAATCATTAAGTAAGTCTGCGGTAGCTGAAAAATGGAAATTCTAAATTTTGGCCTTCGAAGAAATGTCATATTTGATAATATGGCACATATAAACATGGTTTTATGTTTCTTACATTATACTTGAATAAATTTAATTGTTCGATTCCTTTTTAAACAATTTGTGAAAAATATAAACAAAAAATTGAATTTTTCATTTTTTGGCTATTAAAGGTGTATCCGTCCTCTTAAGGGTTGGTTTTAGATTTATTCCTCTCATTCACTCGACTTCTTATAATTCTTTGATGTGCCAACGAATTTTTAAAATTAAGTACTCTTATTAAGAATCGCGATACCTTGGGTGGCTGGGCTTAAGCATTTCGATTTTAGATTTATTCCTTGATGTCGCTTGCCTTCCTCTGATGTGCCGACTTGTTTTTAAATAAATACTTATTCGCTCATAAATAGTAGCGGTGGTCAAGGGGTAGGTGAATCGAAGGTTGTGTGGGTTAATTAGTTTTAAAAAATTTTATAATTCTTCCCCCTCCCTTGATTCAGCACTGAGAGCAAATGATAAATAGCATGTTTGCAATATCTTTTTTTATCACTTTACATATTAAAACTAAGTTGATAAGCATGACCTACATATTACCGATTAAGCTGCACTCTGTTACCGTCAGAGCGCAAGAAACTAGACTGACGCGCCGCGCGTGGTCGGGATGCTTACTAGCTCTTGGGGTAAACTCACTTTAAGATGGGGCTTTGCGCTTCTATTAAGGTCTATCTTCTTTCGCTGCACTTAGAGAGACAATTTAGACCGTTATCAAAAAATTACATTAGTGGTTACAGTGGAAATAGGAAGCAACTTCAGAGAGTTTAACAACAACAAAATCAACGCGCGCGGCACGCGCGCTAAGCCAATTTCTAGTTCCCGAAATTAAGCATACTTACACTGCATGAGGTTAAAATAAGATTTTACAGAAAATAAGAATAATTTTAAAAAGTTCAGTATAATAATAAAAGTTAAAGAATAATTTTGTATAAAGGAATCATTATCATCAGTATTATACTTTATTTTATTATTGTACAAAATGGTAATTATTTTTTTGTTAACCCTTATAATTGTTAAGATAAACAATTCTCTATTTGTATTCAACATTTTTACTATTTTAACTCTATTGATAAATATTAATAACGATATTTTTTCAAGTTCAAGTTTTTTATGTGGTAATAAACCTAACTTATGTGCTTGGTAATCCTTACTAGCAAACGCTTTTACATTTTCTAGTCATGAAGCATGCGATACTCATATTGAATATATATGCAAGAGTTATATTATCACATATTATTTTTAAAGTTTTAACATTTTCTTTGTTCACTTCCCTACTTTTTAATTTGAACGCCTCAATGGTATTCACAACTTACGAATACTCTTATCGCACATTGATTGATTTTGAAAACATGAATTTACAGCTAGCCATTGCTAGTCATGTTAAATTTGGCACGTAGGTTGATGAAGTTTCATAGCATCTTTGAATTATTTATATTTTTTTTTATCTCCACTTTTAGTAGTTTAATTTGTTCTTTACATCCATTGATTTTAACCATAGGTTTGTTCTTTCGTAGTACTCTCACCCTCATCCTTCAGTACAAGCACTTTATGCGCTTGCCCTTGACTCTGGGATAAATAGCGTATGATGCTAGGGAACTAGAGTTAAGTTGGTGAGTATGTATCTTCTTTCTGTCTTGGCAGAGATCGAGTACAAGGATATGGTGAAAAGTCGTATATGCATGACGGAAGTAATGTACATTATTATTGGTTAAAAAAATGATAATCCTTTGGCTTTTTTGTTGAATATCTAGAAGAAAAAAATTGCTTGTTATAGTTCAAACAGTAATTTGTAGACATCCAGTGGTGCAATGGTATAGGTTGGGTTTAATAAAAATGGTATTCCTAGACATCTGACAAAAATCAAAAATGTTATTTTAGGGTTATGAAATATAATTAGCTGTGCTATTCCATGTCAACCCATGGGAAAATTTTTGAAATCCTGGCCAAAATTGGTATATACTAGTCCAGTATACCCGAAAAAGAAACACAAAAAAATGTTTAGACCTCTAAGTACCCCTAGTTCCAAGTTATGGCCTTATCAAAAATTGAAATTTTCTCAATTTTTGCTTTTTTTGACAACTAAAATAGCTTATAACTCAAAATAGAAGCATTTTAGGTAAAAAGTCATAAATACCTTTATTTTTTTAATATTTCTTATAGAATAGAATATAAAAAAGTTTTTGACCTATATAGCTTGTTTCATATTCCTATATTAAAATATAAGCTATATGGGCCAAGTGCTCAGCTTTGGCAGAAGCAATTTTGGGTTTTCAATTGTGAAAGTGTTTTTTATGACAAGAGCTTCTAGCATGCCAAGTTTGATAATGCATATTCAGTATATATCATGATCTAAGCGTACTGAAGCCATTTTAGTTGTCACAAAAGGCAAAAATTGAGAAAATTTCAATTTTTGATAAGGCCATAACTTGGAACTGAGGGTGCGGGCCTTATGGTTACGAGGTTAGGATAAAAATATAAGTCTATAGCTAAGAAGATAGCATTAAATTCTACTTGATCGAAAAATAAATTCATACCTGTAAAGACTAATAACTCAAGTTATTTGTTTAATTAAACAATGTTTGTACTACAAATTTTGTATAGTTTCAAATAACAAGTCAAATTAATGACTGATATGAAAATAATTGTGATATAGATATAATTAAGTCTTGAATAATGCTTTAATTAAGATATGAAATTTATATCTGTAATCCTGCAGAGGTACACGTAGGTACCTGTTGGCAGACCTGGTTACAAAAAAGAAAATACAAAAAATACTTAAAACTATTTATATACAGTTATTTAAATACGTTATTTCAATATTCTAACAGGATTTGTTGCACACGCGCCATTATAACAATTTTATAGCTTTAGACCTTAACAGTTATATTTTATCCACTCTTTAATAAGTCTCTTATGCAAATGTTTTTCTATGTTCAACGATTTTAGGTTATTTGGCAGCTCGTTGAACACTTTATTTGCTTTCATGAAGCTATTCTTATTACTAATTCTTTTTTTCGTTTTAGGTATAATAATACTTTTGTTTCTCGTAACACTATCTGATACTACAAATTTGTCTTTCAGATCATTGTAATGTGCTTTCAGAGATTCTAGTGCGAAAAGTTGTCTCATATTTAATGGATTTTCATTCACTATGAAATTATTTTTATTGACAATTTTTAAGATTTTGTTCTAAAGCTTTTGTAATTTAACTCGACAATTACTGTAGGCTTCACCCCAAGCTATTATACCATAGCTTATTACGCTATGGAAGAAAGCGTAATAAATCATTCTGAGTGTCTCTGTGTGCATGTATTTAGAAATTTTATAAAAAATATATACTAGGTATTTAGTTTTATCAATTATGTATTGAATATGGCTGTCCCACTTTAGATTGCTGTCAAAGACAATCCCTAGATATTTAATATTTTCTACTCTAGTTACATTTTGATAAAAAATTTTTACATTTATTTGAGCTGGAACGCTACCAATACAACGTCCAAATGTCATGCACACAGTTTTTCCTACATTTAATGACAATTTGTTTACAGCCAGCAACTCAGCTATCACAGATAAAAACTTGTTCATGCTAACTTGGGTTTCTAACCAATCCTTGCCATAAGCTATGATAGCAGTATCGTCAGCATACGAAATTATTGACTCGGAAGGAACCTCCTTCAATAGATCGTTAATGTACATAATAAAAAGCATCGGTCCCAAGATCATTCCTTGAGTGGAAGGAGATAGGATCGAATGCTTGACCCCTAATTCCAATAGGATATAATTTCGCAAGTAGTATACTGTGATCTACAGTATCAAATACTTTCGCCAAGTCTAGGAAAGTTATTATTGTAGGTTTGCTCTTATCAACATTGTTATACAGTACGTTAGTTAAATAATTCAGCGCATCTTTAGTACCAATCCGTCTCATAAAATTAAATTGTTGCTTTGATATAATATTGCACTGTTCAATAAAATCATGTATTCTATTGTATATAATTCGCTCAAAAATTTTTGCAACATTTGATATGAGAGAGATAGGTTGATAGTTCGTTATTTTATTTTTTTCTCCTGATTTATATATCGGCTACATCGGCCCTTTTTAGGGCATCCGGCCATATCGCTTTTTCAATACACTTGTTGAAAGTATGGGTCAGAGGATCTGCTATCTTGTTAACTCCCCCATTTTTCAATTTCAGTGTGTTGATTATGCCCATTATTTCCTCATTACTTGTTGGCTTCATAACAATCGAAAGAGAATTCATGGCCTACACTCAAATTCCTACCTATTTCACAAAAATAATGATTCATGCTTTGTGCAATTTGAAATTTGTCTATAATTTTTTGATCATTAATCTTTATATGATTTATGGCATCATTTGATTTTTTAACTTTCCCAATTTTTGTATTTATTATTTCCCAAAGTTTTTTTGGGTTATTGGAATTTTTCTGTACAAGATTTAATTTGTATTTTATTTTGGCATCAGTAATAACCTAATCCAAAACTTTAACATAGGTCTTATACTCTGCTTTTAGTTGTTCATTTCGCTTTTCTTGTTGCCACAAATTATATAAAAATTCTTTTGTTTCACATGACCTGATTATTCCATCAGTGATCCAGTTTTTCCTACCAGAGTGCTTTTTTTGCATTTCTCTCTGTTTTCGCTAGTTCAACACATAGTTTAATCTCATCTAACAGTTTCTCAACAGCTAAATTTGGATCAGTTATCGACAATATTTCATTCCAGTTCTTAGAGTTCGCAGCATTTATTAATTTTTTGTAGTTTAAGAGTACATATGGCTCTTTAGTTACTGATTTCATCTTATGTACAGCAATAAATATTGGATAATGATCTGTAATATCTAGTTTAAGCTTGTATGTGCATGAGTTTATGTTATGTGATTTAATGAAAACATTGTCAATACATGATCCCTTAGCTCTACCCACAAAACTTTGTAATACCCACAAAACCAGGAACGTATTCTTTATCGAGAAAATTACACAGAAATCTTGGCTATAATGATCACAGTTAAGTAGGTCGATATTAAAATCACCTATCACTAAGTGATTTTTTACATTTTTCTTATAAACTAAATACTTATTGAAGTCTAGTATAAACTCCGATTTCGGGATCCCGTGTGATCTATACAATGCTGATATTTCAAGATCGCTTTCATCATTTAAAGTTATCCTAGTATTTATCATCCTAATTCTTCCAGCTTCTACAACTTCAGTACTTTGGACTAGATTGTTATTGACAAAAACAGTTTATGCACCTAGCATAATCTTTATCACAATCACAAGTTCTATGCTTTCTGGAGCGTTTCAAACACAGAATCTCATATTGGCATTTCTTGGCATTGTGTCCAAATCTACCGCACTTGAAACAAGGACAGATGTTGACCAAGTCATATGCTTTATATTGCTGATATCCAACAAAAATTTTGTTATTACTATCTCGTACATGTTTGTAAATTTCAGCTGGGACTTATGACTGTACTTAAGCTGGTATGATTATTCTTGTACATGTGTATAGCGTGGCCTCGTTTTTCAAAATGACTAAAGTTTCTTTCATTGATGTCCTTCTCGATATTCGAAATTCCCATATTTGTGTGATTATCAATGCCTACTATCTTGATCTTCGGATTTATTAGTTCATTCTTCATGATATTACATTGGTCCACTAACTTTTCCTTTAGCACTGTCTCTGTCAATTCCGCACTATTATCATTAAGACAGCTTATAATAACTTAATTGTTTTTATTGACATAGATGTTTTTAGTGTGTATATTTTTGTCAGCTGTGAGGCATTCAATAACAGTCTTCATGACATCAATACTGCTATCACTGTTTTTCCTTACTGAGATTTTTGGAACTTTTTTATGAGTTGGTCTTGGGTACTTTAAAACATCTGAGTACGCAAGGAAATTGCGATCAGTTTTGCTATTGTTGTATTGCAATTTTTCTTTCAAGAGATCATTTTTCTCTGTCAGTTCACTCACTAACCTTTTCAACAGCATGTTCTCAGTTTTCAGCAGTTCAAGATCACTTTCTTTAATAGATTCATTATCTAACTGGTCTTAAGTCCTGTTACTAGTCTCAGCTAGAAGGTTACTCTTCACCTCTTTTTATTTGTTTAATTTAATCTGAGCTAAAAAATTGCTGCTGACTCACTCAGAGGTTCCTCTTCAATTTTTGAGGTTATATTTCGCTCGATGTGTTCCGAGCAAACTATAAGGTTGTTTCCGATAAACTTATGGTTTTCATTCTTTTGTCTGAGACAGCTAAAATGATATGCCTCACAAATTACACAAACAGCTGTTGTCGCTGGTTTTTGTTTGTAACATGCAAAATTACCGCGGCACTTATCAGGAGGCTTATCTCGGCGATATACTATTCGCTTCGTGCGTTTACCGTGGCGCCACCAAAAAAGTGGAAGTTCCATGTTAAATCATATGGAAAAAAAGTAGTACAAGCGGCCGCCGCAGGCATTAAATCTGGAGCCGCCCATAAGACTACGTGTTAAAAATGCCATCAGCGCCAGCCCTCCCCTTCAACTGACCGCACGGAGCGAATATATCTATAATATATATCCATCGATTTCTTAAAAATTATTATTGGATGATCTTTTTTATTAATTGTTCAATGCAATACAACACATATAATGGCATTTTTATTTTGAAAACATCAACAAGTAGCGCCCTTTAAATCCGTATCGATTTCCATATTTTTAATACCCTGTTTCCCATGGAGTGTATTTTTTTGGATCTGATGGGTTTTTTAACCTCAAACCTTACAATGAAATGTTAAAATATTACAAACTGTACAATAATTGTAGTAGTAACCATTAGTAATTGTGATTAAATAATTCTTTCTTCAAGAAATAATAACTTTTACCGTTGTACATTGCAAAAATTATCTCTTTACAACAGTCTTTTTAGAAAAATTTTAGTTAATGGGAAACGGGGTATTTATAAATACCAAATTTATAAATTCGGAATGGAATTGGAAGACGCCAGTGCTGTTTTCAAAACACACGAACGAGTTTAGAAAACATTAAATGTTGTACAAGATAAAAAAATTTCTATACAACCTGCAATAGTTAATGAGAATGGTTTTTGTAGAAATGCTGCAGATGTTAGGCAGAATATTTTTAGGCGCATTAGATTTACATTGGACAAAACTACTAATAATGAGTTTTAAGAGTTCTTTTACACATATACATATATTATGACTGTGCACGAACGTACATCACAAATATTTTAAATAAATCTATACATAAATAAATAATTTGCATATGTTCTTTTAATTTTACATTTAAATTCTGCAGAATTTTATTAAATAATAAATATTATTGATTATCTATGCAGCTGTCTGCTGTAGTTATCTCATCATTTTATAATTTTGGAGTAAATTCAAAACTTTCTGATTGGCCAACGTCATTCCAGAGAATCCGTTCCAGATTTTTCTATACCATGGACCCGCACCCTGAGGATGCTCAAAGGTCTGAAAAATTTGTGTTCTTTTTGGGGTATACTGGATTAGTATACCAATTTTGGCCAGGATTTTAAAAATTTTTCCACGGGTTGACATGAAATAGTTTAGCGATATATATATACACATTATATACATATATGCGTGTGTGTGCACCCATGGATGGACGACAACAAATAATGAAAGCTGAACAATTCAAACATTATGGGTATGTTTCGATAGCCACTACCTATGGTAAACCATGACCACTTAACCCGATGACCTACGTAAAGATGATGGGTGAGTCAACTCAAAAACCAAAAACCCAAATGAAAATTGTAGGGAGCTTTGCGCCCTATAATTTTAATTTGGGTTGTTGAGTTGACTCACCCATTATCGTAACATGGTTTATTGGGTTAAACAATTGGGTTACATTCCGAGATCGGTACTACCCCAAGGTTGGTGTTGGTGTAATTGTGATGTTGCGCTTTTTATAACCAGAATTTGGTGACGCTAACAATCATTTATACTTGTTTTTGACTCGATCTCCGTACCGCGGACTCTTACATCTTCAGAAGGGGACAACGTATAGGTCTAGGGACAGGTGTGCCTGGCGTGGCTAAGGGTTGCAATAATTGTTACTCAGTATTGTTTATGCTGTATAACAAAAAAGATCGTAATAAAATCTTCAACCCCCGTATTGTTTCTCAGACAAATCTGAGTCCAGAGTTCCCCGCAATAACTTCACACTAATTCTAACCGCGAGTTTAATGATACTTGGGTCAAACAATACAACGTTAACGTCGAAGACCCGTAGTTGAACGACTATAGTTTAAACAATACGGAAATACCCGATTTCTGGCGCGAAAATCACGATAACGAAATCAATTGGCAAAATAACAACGCGGCGAGAACCACTCTCTTGGTGCTTAGGAAAACCGTTATTTAGACGCCCCAAAATGGCGGCGGCGTCGTGACCAACAGACGCGGCGTCTTCTAAGATGGCGTTCCCGCGCAAACCTCTGATAAGGGATTGTTCCTGCCCTCGACTCTGATGGTGAATCTTCCGTGGCTGTAATCGCCGGTTGCTGAAAAGCGCGAAAAATAGTAAACGGTGCGTTACGTCGACTTCTGCTACCAATTTATGAATTCGCACTTCATTAGATTGACGTGATTCGACCTATTTAACCGACGTTTCGGCGACGAGGTCGCTATCAATTTGTTTACGGGATTGTTTGTCGTTGCAACGGATGGATCTTCAGATCTACAGTGGCTAGAGGCGTTATCGTTATTTTTGCTGGATCGCTTAGCGATCAACAGCGTCGCTACGCATTATTCCCAACCGTTGCTGGATCATTAAATTCTCAGCGTCTTTAATTACACTGTAATAATGCTGGATCTCTTGTCGATCGACAGCGTCGCTACTTATTATTGTTGCGCGGTATCTGGATCGATTTTCGATCAACAGACGACAAGAATGATTACGCTCTTTCGCTGGATTGTACAGCAATCGACAATGTATCAGTGTTTATCAAATATGGCGGGATCAGTTTGATCGACCGCGTCTCAACCTACTCGAGCGAAGTAATTACGACCGCACGTTACGCGAGAATAATTCTGATGTACAATACCGATTCAACACTCACCAGACATTTAGATAAAATCCAATATTAGATCAAGAACAACTTACTCTTTCTTCGATCTATTACTTCGCCTTCTCCACTACAACAACTCTGCGTATTATCTCCTCTTTATTTATTTGGGGCTGGCAATATTCCTAGGAATGCATCCTGCTCGATTGAAGGTTGAGAGAATTCTGATGTAGAAGGAAGTCTCCTTCTCACTATCCTGCGCGTCTCCGGAAAATCTTAATTCGCGCCCTCTATAATAATTAGTATTGGCTCGAAATCATCGGCGTCATGTACGCGGACGCTATCTCTTACGCGTCCAATGAGCGAGAGAGAAAGAGACGGCATATGGTATACCGCGAAGTCGTCATATGTCCTTTAGTCATAATTCAGGCAACCCGCAGACGCGGTGCACTGGACTTTCCCGTGTTCATTGGGACGTCACAGTGCGGCGACATGGCTCTGATAGCGGTGCGCGCTAGTGGTGTACAAACGCTCTCCCACTACCAGCATAGTCTCGCGGCGGAATGCATATTCGCGCGCGAGTCCCTCTCTCCGCGCGCGCTATATCGCGGCGCGTTATTCCTCTCTCTCTCTCTCCCTCTCGCATCGTCGCGGTTCCCTCTCCCGCGGCCCGCCGCACTATAGCGGAACGTACAATGATGCGCGTAGGCGATGCGCACTCGTCATTGATACTCCGATCGCGCGCGGTGTCCTCCTCGAGGGGGTTTATTTTGTGATCCGTCGCGACTCCTAGTGCCCGCAGGGTTAGGTGTGTGGCTGCTGTATCGGTACAGCAGCCCAGTACATCTGGCAACAACAACGTGGCGCTACTCTACGCTGTAGTCTCCTGCTAGACCGCAGGGGAGCCACCGCCGCTCCACGCGGTTAGCAGGTGAGGTTATGCTCCTCAAGGAGATAACAACAACTATTCGCGGGGGATCTACCGCTGCTCCCGAGTTGCAGCAGGTATTTTCGGGTGTTGTGGGAGTGCATTAGTGTACGCGTGCAGCCGGACAGGCTGCACGTCGCATAATATAGTTATGTTTTGAATATTTGCGAATTCAAGAGATGTTTATATATATATATTTCTGATTTGTCCGCCAATTTTTAAAAAAATCATTAAATATTTGTCATGCACGTATTCATAAGTTCATTTTAATACTTATTATGGCTATTCCTTATGTTTATGACATCATTTTCGTCACATTTACATAGTTATGGCAATTTGTATGCCAATTACAGTTAAAACCAGATCTGCCAGAAGTCTAGCATTGGCCTAATAACAATTTAAATTGTAATGATAGCAGCAGCTAGAAGAAAAAAAATGTAGTTTTTTGACTGCCTTTGTTCTAGCTCAACTTTAGAAGCTTGCCACTTTGTTAAAAATGTTAATAAACAATTCTGCTTAACATGTATTGCTGCTTAAAACATAAAAAACTATCTCAGCAAAGAGAAGTCATATTAAGTTCAGACAGGGCTAAAAAATTGTAAAAATATAAAGCTATCTAAAAATTCGAAGATTATTAATGCAAAAATATTAATTGTTAAATAATAGTAGTTCAAAGTTTGAGCCATTAATGTGTTTTAGTAGCTGGTGATAAATCTGAAAGCAAAGCAAGACCTATGTTGAAATTTGAAGCTTGCTTGTATTACCGTCATATGTCAATTTCATCTTCGACTACATGTGTCTTGCTTTGCTTTTTCATACTGTTTAACAAAAACTCAGATTTACGACCAGCTACTGAAACACATTAAGCCACTGTTAATGGCTCAAATTTTGAACCACTGTTATTAAAAAAATAGTATATCCATGTTAATTTGCTAGTTTTTAAATAGCTTAATTTATTAACAATTTTTTGAGCCTTGTCTGAGCTTAATATGACTTCCCCTTGCTGAGATTGTTTTTTATGTTTTAAGCAGCATACTAATCTTTAAATTAAATGCACGATTTTTTTGAATCTTTTATCAACATTTTTAACAAGTAAGCCTCTAAAATTGGGCTAGAAAAGTCAGTAAAAAACTGCATTTTTTTTACCTTTCAGCTGCCGCTACAATTGCAATTTGAATTTTTATTAAATCCAACCATTGTGCTACTGGATAGTTAGGGAAGTACTACCGGTAAAAGATTCTTGGTTTAGAAAATGAAAAAATTCACCGTATAGATAGATTTTACTATAAAAAAGACAGAGAAAGTTTACTGAAGCTTTAGAGCTTAAGGAAAGGTCGGAGCCATGTTAATTAGTTCAAGTATCATCTTACCTCAAAAATTGTTAAGATAATAAATAATACGTAAATACACTTGTTTATAGCGTCAAAATGCAGTGTTCCAAATGATTAGACTGATTGTATCGCTCTTATACTTCCAACAAAAATCAATTATGGTTTTAATCGTTTTTAATTGGTCATTTTGAGCAGGGATATTACATTCTAAATGAAAAAATTCATTAGCACAATAAGACAACTAAACATAAAACTTTGTTGCATTTTACACGGAGAAAAATTTAATATACTATCCAAGATAGTAATTTCTACTATTAAATTTTTCTCAGTGTAGTACAATCGAGTATGTTATCATACGTTTGCGTTCATTTGCGTATGATTTTGTTGGGATTCGAACGTTTTGTATACAGCGGTGCACGGAAATATATGTAAACTTACGCGAACGTACACGAACTTAAGCGCACGGAGAAAAACCGTCCAGTAAAATTTAGTATATTCTGCAGGAATTTTTACTGTACTGAACAGTAATTCCGTCACAGACTGACAGTTCAGTAACTGTCACTGCGCAGTACAGTAATTTTTATGAAAGCATTAAAAATCATGAAAATTCGTTGTTTCTTCGTTAAAAAAAGGTTTGAAACGGATTGAACCGTGACAAAAAAAATCAACAAATATACGTTTTAATCCATTTTTTGAATCCAGTGAAATACATTTCAATCCGAAATGGGTTTAAAATTTTTCAAAATTGTCAAATCCGTTTATATCATTTTCAAACGTTTAAATCCGTTTTAACCCTGATGTATGATTTTAAAATGCTTAATGTTTTAAATCTGTTTCAATCATTTTTTTAAAGGATCATGCAATGTTTTGAAATCCGTTTCAATCTGAATACATTTTAATTCGAATCCATTTCAATCATAATTCATTTTAAGCAGCATCCATTTCAATCCAAATCCGTTTTCATCGATTTCTCGATTTCTTATGTAACTAAAAGTGATGCATTCCCGCGAAAAATGTACGTCCGGCCCGACGTTGGCTAAGGTACATCAAAAAATTAAAAAAATACATCTTTGCCCTTTTTGGCCTATACTACGCCGGTACTGTGCCAATTCTGCTTACGCCTGTCCGGCACGGCGCAGAGGGTCCTATTCGGTATGCAGAGTGTCAGGGTAAGTTTTTCTCCAAGTCCCGAATGATCTATAAATAAATAAATTTATTTAAAGCATTATTTTTAATAGAAAAAAAACTCACTCTTGGTTGGATTTGAACCCGTAACCTTTAGATCCGGAGACAAGCACTCTAGCTCGAACGCAGAGAGTCTGAATACATTTCGCGAACTTTCTATTTAAAGCTTTCTTTTTTACTCGACATAGAGTCGCATTTCGCTTTTTCGAAGAGTGATTTTCAACGAAAATTCATATCACTCTTGTGATTTGAGCGAGTTCCATCACTCTTTCCATTGGACTGGTCATTTTTAACTTTCAAGATTGTGAAATCGAGCATAATCACTCTTTAAAGAGTCATTCGGGCAGTCACTCTTTTGAAAAGTGAAAATTAAACTCTTGCAATTTTAGGGAGTAACGGTTGGTAACTATGTCGTGGTTCATTTGATTTGGTTTTTGTTGTTTGTTATAAGGGAAATAAAAAAAAAATTCTGTCTGTTATATTGTAGCGCGAATCTTTTTTTTCAATTGACATTTGAAAAGCCCACATTTAACTATCTAAAAATCTATCATTTTTAGAAAGTTTCAAGTTAATTCGTAGGGGTTAAATAATATAACAAAATTAAGTGTGACAAACTATATAGACCAATATTTATATATAAAAATATCACTAATTTCGAATTTAGCTAAAATATTTGAGAAAATCATATATAACAGACTGTTCAATTTTATAATAAAGCATAATATAATATCAGAAAAATAATTTGGTTTTGTTAGAGGCAGAGGAGCAACCGATCCACTTGATTGCCTTGCGGATATTATATACAAGAGCCTAGACAATAGTAAACCGATAATAACGACGTTTCTAGACCTAGTTAAAGCTTTCGATACTGTTGACCACAGAATATTATTGGAAGTTAGAAAGATATGGAATAAGAGAATATGCCTTAAAATTTTGAACTAGCTATCTATCAGATAGGAAACAATGCGTTAAGATTAATAATTTTAAAAGTGAGTACAAAAATGTATCCATAGGGGTACCGCAAGGAACCATATTAGGTCCTTTATTTTGTATCTTATATGTAAACGACCTACTGATAGATATGCTAAAAGAGAGCTACGTCGCTGCGTGCTTGCACCTCTTAGGTAATGTTTGTTGTGCTCCTCTCCCACCGCTGCTGGCTACTCTGTGGTGTTATGTACGTGACTTTAGAATCTAATTATATTAATTTTGAATTTAAGTCGCTAATCGTGTGCGGGGCATTGCAAGCTCTCTAATGCAACGGTCAAGTAGACACGTGCTGGCAGAGTGGGGGTATATTCTGCTTATTGAGAGTGAAGTAAATACATTGATTAAAGGCTTCATGCCACAACTATATCATTGCATAAATATACATTTCATATTATTTCTACCTATCCTGCTATGACCGCTCAGTACCTTATGAACCCTTGATTCAACAATTAACGTTAAATTATTTCATATTGTTTTATCTTTTCATTCGAAGTTTGCCATTAATTATCAACTTTGATTAATGTACAATCTATAACATTAGAGTTGTATGCTGTAATTTCACCAAGTAGTCCTTTCAATTATTAGTAAATTTTCATATAGGCAAACTATCGAATAATCTCGCACTAAGTATGATAATTTTCAAGTGAGAGCAAAATCAAATTTTTATTGATTTTGATTACTTTTTTCACAGTTTTATTTTAGCTCTCATTTGAAAACTATCATACTTAGAGAGCTGAAATTTAGCAACTTAATTTGTATTGGCATGTTGAAACATTATATTAAGTTAAATTCATTCTAGCTGATATGAATTCAACTTTCACGTATAGACCTACCTGTATTTTTGCCGCCAAAGCCATAAGGTTCAGGGTGCAAAACCGAACCAAGACTGTTAAGTGAAAACTGAGATAGCAGACTATTTCTAAATAATTTAACAAGTCTTAATGCAAAAAAACAGACATCAAACTTCAATATCATGGATTTAGCATGATTATGAGATATTTGGTAGTTGACAGTGACTGCGCTCGCATACTGATGAGATTTGAAATACCTGTGCAAACCTCGTCATTAGTGATTTTGAGTGCATCGATGACATTTTTGACACAGTAATTGCACTTTAATAATACAAAGTCAGTCAGTACATACTGTCATGTATGAGAGCATGCATGTGTAGAGTTATGTTTTCACTCTTAATGGGCACTTTTTGAAAATCATATTTTCCCTTTAAAATCATTCTAGATGAATTAATAGGCTAAATATTTATCATTCAACATTGACTGAAACTGTGAAAACTGTAGTTCTGTCTTCTATGCTATTCTGCTGTATAACATAGCAGACAGCCTCTACAATACTTCTAGTATGTCTGTGCCTGGCCTGAACCATACGCGCATGCGCAAAAAATTAAGAGAACTTCTGCTACTCGGGTTTCAGCATAGAAACTACGCATATTTCTCAACGAATTCTGGGTTTCATGTCTACCGAGTCGCTAGGGAACGGGCCAGAACTTATCGGCCAATTGCTACCAGGGGTATTGTAACAGATTGAATACTACATTTGGATTTACTGTTATGGTTTGAAACAGATTATTACATAATTCGAAAGTTATGAACCGTTATAGTCCATATATATACGTTGATATCAATTGGATGTAACGGAAATAAATTGTAATGAATTATAACTTTTTAATTTTTGTAATAATCCGTTTTAAACCAAAAAATTAAATCCAAAACTTATTCATCCGTTACAATCCGTTATACATGTCATAATATATAACGACGTATATAACGGAAAATTGTGTATATTGATTTATTTATATATATATATATATATATATATATAGTAAAAAAAATGGTGAAATGAGTGAGGGAAGGTTGGGCAAATAAATCAATATACACAATTTTCCGCTAATGAGTTCAATATATATATATATATATATATATATATATATATATATATTGAACTCATTAGCTTTTCTTCAGATTGATACGGATTGGTAACAGTTATTATTTGTATTTTTTGTATGTTACTGATTAAAATGGATTTAACACCTACGTTTCATATGATTGATATGGATTTCAACGTAATGAAACGGATAGAACACTACATTTTGATTTACTGTTATGGTTTGAAACGTATTAGAACCAGGCAAACGTTCGAATCCGTTACAATCCACTTCAATCCGTTCCAATCCTTTTTTTTTTAACGAGGGTTACAACGTTTGTCACTATTTTATTTATTACAAATTAATTGAAATCGAAGAACTTTTGAAAAAAACCCAGAAAAAAAGACACGATTGCCATTATTTTATAAGGTCATTACGAGTATACTACAATCATAAGTATAAAAACATTGTGATCATAAGATTAAGAACTCAAAGTTTTTGTGATTCTAACTTTATGTTTGTATCTTCGAAAATATTCATTCGTTCATTTAAAAATGTGCATCAATGTTTTAGCGCGAATCACCTAACTCCTAAGGTCACTCGGTTAAAATATATATTGCAATAGTGATAAATTCAAGTATTGTTAAGATCGTTTTTCCTAATGTCAATTCCTAACAGGGGGGAAGTAAACATTTTAAATAATAAAGATTTGAAATACAAATATTATGCATTGATTTATAATGGAAGGTAAAATTTTGAAACTGGAAATATTAAAAAACTATGACAGTCAAAAAAATTAATGTTTAAATTCTACATTTAAAACCAAAATACTCTTGTTATTGTATATTTCATAATGTTTCAATTCAACATTTTCGTTTTAGAAATTGTTTGAATTAAGTTTTTTAATTTTTGCCTTTCATGCTGTGATTTTTCTAAATTTTTGCCGTCAAGTTTAATTGATTAATCAATCACTGATTATCATGAAAATGAAGACGCTAAAATATTAGTTAACAAATAGAAAAATATGATGTCTCATTATTAGCTAGTAAGCAACGTGAAGTTTTTATATTATCACATGCATATAGTTATTTATCACTGGCGTGATCTTGCAATGTATTTAACTTCTATAGTTTTTTATGTCAATTCGTCACTGTCGATGTGACATTTGTTTGAAAAAGAGATAAAAAAATGTATGCTGCAAATCACTTACACTGATTAATTAGAGCTGAAATACTTGATGAAAATAAAAAAATAATAAAATTTTACTCGATTTTTAATATGCAATCTGCAGTCAATTTTTTAAGATTGTCCAATATTCAACCTATTGATAGACATAAAAATTATATTTAAATACTTTTTTTCTGGTTCAAATACAAACAGACACTGGATTTGTTTGTGGTACAATGACAATGTAAATGTATAAAACTATAAAAAATCAAAAACATGAATAAAACCCTAATAAAAAGCGAAAAAAAAAAATAAATAAAAAGATAAAAAAAGACAAGATGCTTTGTCTCATTCACCTCCACGCGGTAAGTGTCGGGAAACGTTGTACATCAACGGCTAAGAAATGAAAATTTTTCAATGCGAAAATCATATCATCTGGAATGTGACAGATGCTCGGGCACAAATTTGAAGTAAATTTGCTCATAATTGACCAAAAAGTGCATATGGAACAAAAAATTTTAAAGTTTTTGATTTTTTTTTTTTTTTGAATTTCAAAAAATCTTAAGAATTTTAAGGTTTTTGATTTTTTACTCAAAAACAAAGCCTTATATAAGAAAAAGTTAGAGAATAAAAAGTATTTAGAATTGACCAAGAAGTATAGCTGAATTTTTTCGAGACGATTCGATGAAATTTTCCAATTTGTCATAAATTGCCAATTGGCAAAAATAAAAAAGTTGCTCAAAACTCGGTGAAGAAATTTAGACATATTGCTTGATTGATTCTAAGCACTTTTTATTCTTATTAATTTTTTCGTCGAATGCATTATATTCGAGAAAAAAATTCGTGAAAGTTTGGGCAAAATTTTGCGCTTCAGGCACCATTTTCTAGCCGCTATATTGAATTTCTGGATTCGGGACCAAACTGAATTTAAAGTACAACTCATTTATGCACTCATAGTTGAAAAATAAAGTTCCGTCCTCAACGTTAAGACAACAAGAAATTGGATTTTAAAAAAAAAAGTATCGAAATTTTGCATTTTTTTTTTAAACGTCGCCATATTGGATTTTTGAGTGAAAAATACGCAATTCTGATACCAGAAATGGAAAGTAGAGAAAAAAATACTTAAGAAAAAGTATGTTTGCTTTGAATATATTCGTGGAATATGTGATAGATTTACGGTTGAAAACAGAGTTACGATTTCCCTGTTTTGGACGTTAATGGGTTAAGGGAAGTTTGGAAATTCATAAAGGGACAAACCCTAGCTAAGTGGCAAAGACTATAGGACTCCAGTGGAAAGGGGCAATAGACGCGCCGCCTCATACCACGTATTGTTGGCTGGACCAATAGACGATACGGAGAAGTGAATTACTACCTTACGCAGTTTTTGAGCGGACATGGGTGCTTTCGAGCCTACTTACAATGCTTTAAGAAAGAGAATAATTTAAATTGCCCAGTATGCTTAAAAGCAAACAAAGATGCGGAGCATGTCCTTTGCAGCCGTTCGCGATAAGAAATGGAACGAGAAGAACTCGAGCGTTACCTTCAGACCAGGGTGACCCCTGAGTCAATGATGACAGCTATGCTAGCGTCGAAGGATGGCTGGTGCGCTGTAAACAACTACGTAAGGACCATTCTCAAGAAGGTTAGAAATGACGAAGAGAATAGAAGGGAAGAACAAGACGAAACAGCTGAGTAAAACTGTTGCTAGACGAAGGCCACTAGGTAATAGATACAAAATGCTCCTCGGACTGATGCAGAGGAACGATGAGCGCTCTCGTTAGCTGTGCCTGAAGCCGGTTTGCGGGTGCTGGGACCAGGGGCGAGACTGGCGCGTAGCTCCGCTGCTAAAGACGCATTATTGACGCGCTTGAGACAGCGGGATTTGATCTTTTTTTGCGGAGGTGGTTTAGATAGCTTGTAGCTGATTTCTATGAGGTCGTGTCCTGCTATGAATAGGGCTTCTGATTTCTTGTGATTTTTGACTAATACTGGATTGTTTGTCATGAAAAGATCGATCAGCGTGTGCGTAGGATCGCGGTCGATCCGAAAAACGCATCGGGCTGGACGGTACTAGTTTAAGTGAATGCGATTCAATAAGGTCCAATAGGGTAGCCGAAGCAGAATTTCGTATGCACATGTTGGTGTTAAAGTCTCCCGTGTCTATTATACCAGTAAAGTGCGGCAGGAGGGGAGAGAGGCATCGGAAGAAGTGAAATGGATAGGCTGCGCCTGGTCTGCGATAAACAATATTAACTCAGCTATAAGGAACTCGGGGAGTTTACCCTTTTAGTGACACAAGATTTTAACTTTAAAATAGTCACGAGCGTAAATGCCTACTCTACCTCCCCCTTGACCTTCTCGATCATCCCTGAAGAAATTACCGTCTAAAGCTAAGTGATCGTCCGATTGATCGACGGTCAAGAAGGTCTCCATATTTTCACAGAGCTCTTCGATTAATGAGAAATGAGTCGCAAGTCGATTGACATTTATGTGCCCGAATACCATATTCCGCCTCTCAATGCAGCGAGCCGACCGATTTCCAGGATCTGTTTGCGCGCGGAGGGAGTGCTGCAAGATCTGCATCGAAGTGAATAGCGGTCAAGGGCGCGTCTCTAGTTTGTCGCATGTAGACGATGAGATTCTTTACGATAGGAGGTGCGTAACCTAAGCTTTTCGCGACCTTCCTCGCCTTCATGTTTAGTAGGTACACAGGCTTCGGGTAGAGCGGGCTCATATAGATCTTCCCTAAACTGGGGCAGCCAAGAATGTCTTTTAGACTTAGCTTGTCAAGCAGATGTGCACTAGTGAGAACCGTGTTTCTTACTGCAGTCGAGCAGAAACTTACGACAGCAGCAGCGGTGATATGCTCTTCGGGCTCAGTAGCATGATTTTCGCCTGTGATGGTTCTCTTTGGCCATTAGCGCATGTCGACGATGAAGGCAGTGTGACTAGCCATGCCAACGGAAGCAAAAATCTGCCCAACGGCTTGACGAAGGTTACAGACGAGGGATGTCGAAATCCCGGAGAGAGAGAGGCTTTTATTTTGGCATCACGGCAAAAAAAGAAAAATACAGTTAATATACACATACATTATACATGAAGTTATAAGAATAAAATATTCAATACTCAATAATAATACTAAATAAATACTAAATAAATAATAATAAATAAATACATTGATAAATACGATTTTTAAAATACAGTTTTGTAGTAAAATATCACTAAGAATACTGATAAATTATCACAGGAGGGGGGAAAGGAGTTTCAGAGCTCAGCGCCCCGAACCTTCAAAGTTCTGAGACCGATCTCAGTGCTTTTCCTCGGGATGCTAAGCCTTGGCGGTATGCCCCTAGCTGATGGCCTGGGCTGATGCTTTACAAAAAGGTCAGCTAGATAAGAGGGCTCTCGCATACGCACAGCTTTATACATTAAAAGGGCTGTATGATACAGCCTGCAGGAGTCCGAGCGAACTCAGCCCAGGCGTTTTCGGTAAGAGGTTATATGTTCGTCCCGTCTAAGTCCGAATATATATCTCACACATGCATTACGAGTCTTTGCAAGCGAGTCCGTTGTTCGTTAGATGCGTCAAGACACACCACCGTGCTGTAGTTAAGATGGGGTTGAACTAAGGACTCGACTAATCTCCTGCGAAGCGTCTCATTGGTGGCAGCCCTGATGAACCGCAGACTGTAAAGGGCTCTGTTTATTTTGTATAATCGTATATCCGTCGAGTTGGTCTTGTAGGTCATTAACGTATAGACGGAAAAGCAGAGGGCGCAGGACGGAACCCTGTGAAACACCCAGATTTGTTGCAACGTAATCAGAACAACCGCAATTTTTTGTAACGACTATCTGAGATTAACCTTGTAAGTAAGATTTGATCCACAGAAGAGCCGCCCTAGAAAAACCCATCTGACAAAGCTTGTGAAGAAGCTTCGTATGCGAGATCGTATTAAAAGCCTTACTAAAATCAAAAAGTAAAAAAGAGCATAATTTTTCTTTTGTGCAGACTCGTACGTATGTCCTCTGTAAGATTAACCAGTGCTGTCTGCGTGCTGTGATTTTTGCGGAAACCAGCTTGGAGGGGATCTAAAATTTTGTTGGTGTCAAGATACTCCATGATTTGGTCATAGTCGATCTTCTCGAGGACCTTGGAAGCCTTCTTACCAAGAGTAATGAGCTGCGCCTTCTCTATGCCCCCAGAAAGATCCCCGAAGCGAAGGGGAAGTTAAAGATTTTAATTTAAAATTCTCCAATAACCGGAAGAGCCATGGTGATCACTCGTTAGGGAACCCCATCCTCCTCCCTTGCCTGCGAGGAGATCCTGTTAAGTGAGCATTTAGCGCCCCCGGTGAGAAACCACTAAGTTCCTCCTCTTTGCTTTTCATTTTAGATATTCTTATTATTGTTAAGAGTGTCTGAGAGATGTTGTTGCATATATAAATTCGGCTTTTCTATTATTCGCAGATCAACCTCTTCACTGAGTCGAAGTAACTCAATAAGAAGCTCAGCACGGCCAGTACGTTGATAACGTCTGTGCGTAGTGTATCGCTTGTCCATGGAGCAACCTCAACTCAGGACCAAGCCATGGAGCAAGTGTTTTGTTAAGCCAAACCTTCTTAAGAGGTGCCAATTCATCAAGGGCAATATTAAGATTACTATTTAATATATGCAAAGCGCCCTCCAGGTCAGATTCTATAGAATTCATGGATGACCAGTCATAGCCAGAACACAAGTCATTTAGTGAAACCGGGTCAATACTGTTAAAATTTTTGCACAAGAAAGAGTCTCTTACAGGAAAGACGGAGATGTCAATAATAATGTCTAAAATACTGTGCTTTTCAAAACTGGGCAACTATTCGTTCTTAAAATCCAGCACTGTATTGTTATCGTCCGTCATGATAATGTCAATCTATGTGTGATAGGAAGCTGTTCGATGCGTAGGGCCGTGCCAAATAATTTGGAGTGAAAGCTCTGCTGAGAGAGGCCGGGTAGTTTTCGCGTCATCAGATGTCGACGACAAGTCTGCATTCAAATTTCCCATAATAATTTTGTGGTTATTCTTTGGACAAATTCCTTAGAATGGGAAAGAGGTCAGAATTGTTCCGCAGGTGCTCAATGCGAGCTCTGAGGGAGTTTACATTGAGAAACCCAGCATGGAAAAAACTACCATTTTCGCCTCTCCGTTTGTCTCCACCCAGAGCAAGTCATGGCGTCGCCCCCGGCTCGCTCTGTTGAGCATCCCTTACTTTATTCTTTCCAGCAATGTTAGCATGCGCCGCCTTGCTATCGTTTGAGGAGGTCGCGGCGCCAGACCCGCACGCTCTTCCCCCTTCTTCTAGCTAGAAACCTGCCACCCGTATGACAGACATACTTGAAGCCCAGTCCCTGAGCTATGGGCCGCAAGCTTTTAAATAGAAGGAATTTGTCTCGGGGTGACATCTCGTTTATAAAGACCTTATGCCCTGACATGCAGGTGGCAGCCTCCGCGTCCAGCAGATCGGGTTTGACGTCAGAAGTTGTCAGATAATTGTTGTCTACTGAACGCTTAGCCCGTATTATATCCTTTTAGGATAAGTAAGTTTAGGAAATCCAGTTAGGTTCAGTAAGTTTAGGAAATTCTGCCAAGGCGGATAAGAGCGTGTCTGTTTTGCGGAAAACGTGAGTGAGCGAGTTGCATCCCGGTACCTTGGGACGCGCGAGAATCGTTGTTCATAGTCTTAATAAATTCTGGTGGCTATCTATTAGTGTGAAGTTAAGGCTATCTTTTAGAATAAAATTGCGGCTATCTAAGGAAAACGCGGTATTCTAGTGGTCGATAAATGGAAAGTGTTATGGCTTACCTAGCTGTCTACCGGCTATCTAATAATTGTATTTGCTCTGTAGAAGTTAATAGTTTCTCTCGGGTCGAAGTTCGGGTCGAGTTATTGGACATATTGTAAGGCTGAAGTACGATTATTTAATAAACTGTGAATTGATTATCCTTCGTGAGACAAATTGATCTATTCCGAACCGCCCTCTCCCCTATACCGTCCTGCGGGACTGAGTCAGCCGAGCAAACTCCTGTTTCGTCGAATCCGTAAGATTAAGAGTCGCGAGACTCTAGCGCTCGATCGGCGAGCGCCTGGCGCCCGGGCATTTTAGTGGGAGGGGATGGATCTTGAGGATCTCTCCCTGACTAGAGCAACGTTACAAGATCCACGAGGCGTGGATCCACGAGGCGTGAATCTTGTAACGTTGCTCTAGTTAGGGAGCTCCCATACCAAATCTCTACGTTACAATATATATACCTTAATAGCACAAAACGTTTTAAAATGTTTTTAATACATGTAGCTTGTAAATGTTGATACGTTGGTGAATGTTGGCTTATAAATCCATGAACCTTGATGTAAGCGGGCTTGTTGGGGTGGCCTAGAAAGGCTGAGTGGAGAGAGAGAAGCGCGTCCGCTTGTCACGCTACGTAGCCGCTGGTGTCTACGGATTTCGCTCTTTGGAGAGCAGAGTGGTGAAGGCTCGTCTGGGCGGCGGCTTCGGCAGTTGGAGACTTCCGATGCTGGCGACGCTTTAAGATGAGCGCTAGGTTAGTCTCGGCGAGTAGCAAGTGCAGCAGGTCGCACTCAGTCCTCAGCTCCTGAAGAGCTTGAAAGGGCGGCGTTGACATACGCCGAGTTAGCGCTGAGAAGTAGCGCGAAAAGGAAAGGGGAAAGAAATACACGAAGTATTTTCTTTGAGAACAAAAATCAGATTTATTGCGTTAGAGTGTATTGTGCAAGTTGCCTAGGCTCCGTTGCTGTCACTCAGACGCGGTCTGATGCGGGTGGTGGATGCTTCGGCCTAGAAACCGGTCCGCTTATATGCCCTCCAAGATGCTACTCCTCTTTGGGGAGTTCGGGAGCCGCCTAGCGGCCGCGCGCGGTACTAGTGGTACTGTAGGCGCGCTACGGCGCTGTTAGTCGGGTTGCCGGTATCCAGGGGCTTGTGCGAGAGAGCCTGCGGGTGGGTTATAACAACCTTTTTATAAAACATTTATATAGTACTTCAAAAACAGTTAAATAACCATTAAACATTAACGAACAAATAACATGTAATACTTGTTCTAATTTAAAATATGGAATGTTTTTAAAAAATGTTACAATTATAATATGGCATGAAATATCGATGGTATCTAGACATGCTTATGAAGCAATAAATAGATTTTTACAAGATTAGTGTATTAATTACAATCTTTTCGGAGGGAAAATTATCGTTCCGTCTGGTGATTTTAGATAAACATTTCCTATAGTACGGCATGACAATCGTACAAAAATGATGAAGTTATGTGTAAAATGAGGTAAATTATAATTATCTTTTATGAAATTATCATTAAATGAAAATTTGTGATTACAGAATACAGATCATGAATTTGAAAATTGGGTTCTCAATGTAAGAGAAAATAAAAATGTAACAAAATTTTAATAACAAAATAATGTTAGAAAAATTTCATAAAAATTTATTTGTAATGATGATTTGATTATAGAAATTTTCGGACATAAAATTAATCTAAATGACTTATCGTTAAAAAATAAAGTGATTTTATCACCATTACGTTCTTATATATCAAAAATTAATGAAAATATATTTTAAAAAATTTATGGTGAAAGTTTTGTATTTTATGGTAATGATAGAATTGAAATTGAAAATGATGGCAATTTCATCGACTCAATATCAACTGAATTTTTAAATTCGTTGACACCAAATGGATTACCACCACATAAATTAATATTAAAAAGAGGTACGATAGTTAGTTTTTTAAGAAGTTTAGATATCGATTGAGGTTTTTGTAATGGAAAAAATGTGGCTGTCTCGGGGACAGTCAATAGAACTGAATATTGAATTAGGTGTGTTGTAGACTTCGTTTTTTTATATAGGTGAAATAATAAAAATTGTTTTATTTCTTACAAACTTTATTTATCCATGGTAGAATCACATGTATCTTCATTTTTTTAATTCAATAAAAGAAACAATTGGTTTGTTGTAACTAACGCATGACATAACTGTTTTAGAATCGATTTTATATAAAAATCTTGAAAATACTGCATCTAATGTTGTGCCATACTTAGTAGTTAATTGTTGCGCATCATTATTCATATCTAATTGAAATTTATCTTTGAGGAATGTAATTAATGGATATGCACTTTTGTCAGCAATGTTAACATTAAAATCTCCTGCTAAAATTAGTGGCATTTCATGGTCATTTGTAACAAGCTCCCGTGATCCTATTTATTTCAGCTATTTCTGGCATCTGAACATCTAAATTTATAGGTCTTCCAATTTGCAATGATATATGTTTAGTGACGATATTGGCAGTGTCACGTTTATTTTGAAAAATAACTACCCCCCCTCCCTGCCCTTTTATTTGCCCGATGGAAACGTGCTATACAATTAAAATGAGATACATCGATGATATCTTCTTGATCGCTCATCCAAGTTTCGGTTAAAAGTAATATATTATTGTTTCTAATGACGGAATCAGTAAGATCTAGCCCATGAGATCGAAGACTTTGTCAATTAACAGTAACAAATGATAATCCTTTTTTAGTTGTAATGAAATCAGTAATAATTTCTGCTGTTTGTAATTTGTTGATAGCATTATTTTAGTTTAGGCTAGGTAGAGAAAGGCGAGCGCGTGTAGTAGAGAAGTATAGTGTGTAGAGAACGCCGAGAGCACCGAAAGCCAACGGAAAGATGCGGTAAGGAGAGCGCGGTGGAGGGGAGAGTGAGAGAAAGAGAGTTGCCCCTGCTTCCCCTCCTGTCGTTCGGTAACTGCGTGACGGTCGGTTTTTTCTCGATTCACTCCCTGGTAAAAATTTGTACCTAGCGAGCCTATAGAAGTATTCACTTCAACAAGAATGCTTATTAAGGATATAAAAAAAACTTATATTAGTTGGATAAATCATTACTGGTAAATATTCTGGTAAAATCGTCTTATTGCTACGACTTGATCAAAGACCATCGTTAGATGAGATTAAGTTTTCCTATGACTATAAAAAGATCTGAATGTTAATCTTTTGACAAAGTTGGAATATATTTGCGCACTACAGTATTCAGTCATGTTCAATTATATGTTGCTTTGTCAAAAAACATCGAAAAATAACTCAAAGTACTTTTTAAGTAAGGAGTCCATTTGCAAGCAAGATGAGGATTTATTAAAAGATGAAAAGAAACGAAGAAAACCGAATACTAATGCAAAAATATATACAATAAACGTAGTATATTCGGAAATCTTGTTAAATTAATTTAATTTTTCACATGATAAATTATCTTCGGTTCATTCATACTCTGTAATACAATAAATATAAAAATATAATCATAATCAATCTTTAAAAAATTATAATAATAAACACGATTATCTGGTCGTGGTCGTCAATGTCTACAAATATTTCGATGAAAAATAATTAAAAAATAATTAATACATAAATAAATAAATTCTTATATATATTGGTCATTTTTGACTTAATCATTGCCATCATTAGTTCTAAGTATACACATAGATGGCCTGATTATAAATAATAATTGTTTGGCTGAGTTATCGTATTATAAAATTTAAATATATAATATTGATTGTTTAGCTGAGTTATTGTCATTTCTTTATTCCTACCCTATAACAATAACCGCTTGATTAAGATAAATTAAAAAATGTATTACTTACGATAGTTATAATATTAGCTGTGTTATTATTATTATCCACATTCATCCTCTATAGGTATAAAAAGCTTTAATTTAATCTGGCTAAAGTAAATACTGTATATTATACTGTAAATTTACTTAAGAAAACTTGTATCTTCTTGCAGACGATGTCTAAGTGTCAGGATGACCCCCAGGTCGACGCGACATCGTCTACAGGGAGGAGCATTGTATCAAATGTACCGAAATAATTGTAACTTCTTGTAGATGATGTCTATGTACCAGGATGACTCTCTGATAGGCGGGATATCGTCTACAAGGAGGAGCATCGTATGTGAATCAAATGTACTGAAAAAAATTGTAACTTCTTATAGACAATGTCCAGGTGTCAAGATGACCCCCGGGTTAACACGACATCGCCTAAAACGTAGAGCACCACTCAAACATAAAATATACTGAAAAATACTCCTGACTTCCGTAGACAATGTCCAGGTGCCAGGATGACCCCGGGGTCGACGAGACATCATCTAAAGAGAAGATCGTCACTTAAACATAAAGTATACCAAAAAATACCTTTGAATTCTTGTAGACAATGTACAGGTGCCAGGTGCATGACTTCCTTATCTACTATATATCGTCTACAAGAAAGAGCATCGGATATAACCCCAAATATACGAAAAAAAACCGTATGTATATCATATCGTTTAAATAGTCCTTATCATGATTATCCTCAGCATCATTTGATCTGAACCACATCCGGAAATTTTTATTTAGCCTTTTTATACATCTAAATTTGTACTATAAGTGTATAAAAAGAAAAATTATATTTCTTTGTTTTAAATAAGAAAATATGTTTGTATGTACGTATGCTACTTTGCTAATGTTTATTGTTAATGTTTGCAAAAACAAATTATTCAATAATTACAATTTTTGAGATGAATCTAGGCGTTTATATGCAAAGATTACAATCGATGTTGTAAAATTAATTTTTGTTAAATATTTTCATGAAATATTGAAATGTTTACAGAAATCATCGTTTCCCGAAATAAAGAATTTTAATATTATGTAGATAGATTCTTTCACATTTTTTATTACCTGATATGTATGCGTGTGTCTGTGTATGTATGCGTGCGTACAGCTAATCAATTAATTAATAAACGATAAAACCATTTTTTTCAGACTATAGGAAAAAATAATAAAATGCTCCAGCATATCAACTATAGAGTTCGTATAATATTACAAGACTCTAGAACATTTATTGGCACTTTCAAAGCATTCGATAAGCACATGAATTTGATACTTGGTGATTGTGAAGAGTTTCGAAAAATTAAACCAAAAAATACCAAACAACCCGAGAGAGAAGAAAAGAGAGTTCTTGGATTTGTACTGTTACGTGGAGAAAATATTGTATCTTTAACAGTAGAAGGACCACCACCACCTGAAGAAGGTTTACCAAGAGTTCCAATACCTGGAACAAACACAGGTCCAGGTGTCGGTCGAGCTACTGGACGTGGTATGCCTGCTAATATTTCTGGTATTCCGGCTGGATTACAAGGCCCAGTTCGTGGTATTGGAGGGCCATCTCAACAGATCATGACACCTGGAATAAGAGGTCAAGTATCTGCTCCACCACAAATGCATTCTGGAGCTCCTTCAAGAATTGCAGTTTCTGGAGGTCCTCCACCAGGAATGCTAGGACCGCCCCCTGGAATGATGGGTAAATATTAATTTTTTTTTTCTGAATTAAGTTGAATTCAATTCTTATTAGTGAGCTGGTCTTTAAGAGGATGTCAGAGACTATTTAGTATTTCGAATGCCATAAAAATCAAAAGTCAGATTGACATTTTCTTTTAGATGAAAGATTTAATAATCTAAAACTTATGGCGTTTTGCTCATTATATTTATGAAAATTAAAATTAAATGCTAAAAAGCTTTGAACTTGTTTTTCATTGCAAGTGCTAGTTAAAAAGTTATATTGAGTAAAAACCGTATTTTTTGCTCCAAAGTTCCATTGAAGGTGTATTTTGCCTACTGAATTGAATATACTATGGCAAAAAAATTAGACAGCACAAGATGATTCACTGCTAATCATCACATGATACATTTTTCAGCCCGAATTGAAAAAATAATTAGCGGCAACCAGCAAGTTCTCGTAGTCTTCTACGATACAACCGACTGTCCCAAGTTTTTTTTTTAAATCTATTTTTGCCTGAAATTGAAACACAAGCAATAACCGCGCTTAAAACTAAACAGCTAATTAGAGAATGAATACTGTGTGTTTTTTAAATTGGTTTCAACTAACATCTTTAACAATATAAAATGGTTTCAATTATTGATTTATTTATCTGTTATATTCATTTAATTATAAGTTTTAACTTTACCCGTAATGTCCCATGTTCATATATACTTAGGCATTTATATACATGTACAAGACATTTGTGATTACATTCATGCAGTCACACAGACGACGTATACGTGACTGACTAAAACAGCAAGGATTTGCATGTTGCAAAACACTTCACGCCGAAAACCAGAGAGTGCTTACACCTGCTTGTCAGTACTCCTTGTGTGCATACAACCCCAATACGTACGAAATCGACTTCTGGGTGGCGAATGTTGATTGGATTAGGATTATTTTTACCATCTACATTTTACAACCGCTTGCATTGGCACCGTGAATTTAAAAACTCGAGCCGATCCACGCTATGCCTTTTTACGCGAGTCAAGGTACTGCCACTGGCTGCATCTGGTGATAGAATACGAGGGCTGTGAATTTGTGCGCATCGCCTATTGAGTGCGTAGAAAACACTGAAACCCTGCACACAGTTTAACAGTACACCTCTTCAATTACTAGTTAAAAGCCCCGTGCTAAATAGGAAAGGGTCCGATAATAAATCTGGCGTTAGTGGAAAACCGCAGCTTAGAAAAGTCCAAATACTTGCCACGAGAAATTGTGTAGATTAGGTCCAATCAGTATCAGTTACACCAAGAAGGAGACTACATCATCCAACGTGTAAGAGGAAGATTGTAATTGTTGGTCGCCTTTATACCGCAATAGAAATTCCTAGTAATATCATAGAAAGTTATAATATAACAGCAAATTGAACAAATTAATGAATAGATTATACACTCTGTAACATCAAATTCATATCCGAAGTGTTCTGGTCCGTGCGAAATAAAAACGAACTATAAGAATTGAATGAAATTAAATGTCTTCTCATTTATTTTAAATATTCTGAATAACCCTACAGCACGCCCTGACTCGGATTATCGGCCCATATCAAACAAGGTGAAAGACAAGGGAACATCAACTGTAAAAGCGGACAGACCAATATCTGCGTAAGAGCAAACTTAACATCGTCCGCTTCTTAACCTAACCGCGGACAGTCCGCTGTCATCAGTTACACGGGCAACTTCTAACATGAGCCTATGCTAGTTCTCAATTAATAAATAATTATTTGTACTCGCGCATCACTACACTATATACGCACTGTATTCACTACACTACATACGGTCTTTACATACCCACATAAGTACGTATCTTTGTGTTATAAAGATAATTTCATATTAAAAAATTATAAAAGAATTGAAATAAATGTAGTGAAATCAGCTGAAGAGATTTCAATATAAAGATGTGAGAAAGTCTCATTAATTTTTTTTTTTCTTATTAACTAGACATTGAAATATTTTGGTTTTGGTTTAGGTCATGCATTTATATTGCTTTCTGGCCTACTTTATTTCCATTGGGAAGATAAGCGGGTTTTCGGATATTGTGGATTCTAGAATTTTCATTGTTATTGTTAGTTGGGTTCGTTTTTTATATCTTTGCGTCATCGGTGTACGATTTCGCTACTAATTTTAATTAGTAAGAAAGATGCCCTAAATATTCGTAACTAATTTCAACGACCAAGAGGCTCAAATATAATTAAAGGTTGAATTTAAATTATTGATAGCAAGGGAAAATTTAGGTCAGTTTAAAAATTTTAGAAAATATCCAATAACAGATTGAGTATTTAAGGGTAGGTTATTTGGTACTGTCGGAATTGTTGAAGTAGACACAAAGTGTTAAAAAAAAATATGCATCTAGCTAAGAAAACTCTCAGAAAAAAAAATCGGCTCGCACAAGAGATTATAATTTATTGTAGAAAATAGTTGGCAATTTTATATTGATAAGCACAGAAGACATGTGCACTGCTATATACGAGAAAAGGGCCTGTACCCCGGCTTAGGACCTAAACGACCATTCTCAAGCAGGTAGACCAAGCTAACATCAGCTGTTTGTGCGTCGGAGTTGTCCTGCAGCCTAAAAATGTGACGATCGAGAGTCTCGCCGTATGGCAGCTACGAGAACCTACCAGCGATATAGCCGCTTCAAAAGTTATTAAGAGTGACTAAGCGAGCAGCCTTGTGCTGGCTCTTGCTATCAATCAAGTCTGTACCAGAGGATTCTATACATCATCTTAATAATTTACTGCAAGCAGTGACTAGCTTTAGTTCAATTGAGTACGATTTCTTGCGGTTAGGACCGTTATCTCGTCGACTAGTTTGTTAGCAAATCGTTGGAAATTCCACAAAAATGGATGTTTAACTTGTCCGTGAAGAAGCATGATGGACTGTTTTCTCTTTTGGTGGTGATTCTAACGTTCTCGAGCTCCCTCCAAATTTCACGGATGTTAGTTAGGGTTAACGCCAAGAGAATAATAGGCTAGGTTTCACAAAACCGCTTTAAACTCGATGTCCTTAAAACTAAAGCAATCGTCCTTGGCTTTCTTTACTACATTAACGATTCATCAAACTTAAGTTAACCTAAGTGTATATAGCATCAACATAGCTTCTTTTAAAGTGATAACTTCTTATGGGATGGTGAACCTGCGACGTTTGTAGTTTTTGGAATGCGTTACAGTGATATCTATACGTATACTGGTATAGGGCATTATGCCACGACTCGATAGGCTCCCCTCTCCGCGCGCAAAGCTTAATACAGATTGGCTCTTTGGACCCTAGACCCTCTCTTCGGGCGCTGGAATAAGTACATATAACTATGCATACTCTTTTCGGACCCCCTCTCTCTTCGGCCAGTACCTATAGATACCCTCTTATACGTACTATCACTTACTTTTGCTTACTTTTTCTTTCTCTGTTTCTCTCATTTTTTCTATACTTCTTGTCGGTATATCGCCTAGTACAGACATTTAATGCAATTGTTTAACGTGTGAGCTATGCTAGGAGCATCCCCACACGGCCCCTATGGGGTGCAGGGCCGAGATACGCTCGGCCAACGCGTCGCGGCTCCACCTTGGACACGGTTTAGGGACGAATGCACAAGACATTTCACCCCAAACCGCACCCTTAGCTTTACCGCGACTACCGATTCTCCCCTTGGTTGGCAAGGCCGCAGGGACCCCTCGGTGGGGGCCGGGACCCATCCAATCCTTAACGGCTAAGCAGGCCGCTCCCAGAGTTGAGACCGCAACTCACACGTCGAGGCCAGAGAAGAGGTCCAGACTTCGATGGTGCAGAGCACCCAAGGAGCCTTTCACTCAACCCCGGCCTCTAGCCCTAAGCGATCTGGGCTACAACCACTGCCACCACGAATCCATACTCAGTGAATGGAGCGGGGCGGACGTAGCCCCCCTCGCGGACCTCCCGGTCGCCCGTGGTATCGTTTAACCTCTGGTATGAGGGCCGGTAGAGGTCTTGCCACCTTGGCACCGGCAGGCCAGCTCGGGTTCTTGGGTATGCCAGGCCCAAGGTTACCCCTCCCCCCGCGATAAATTAACAATCATCTTTTCAAATATAACAGCTATAACAATAAACAACATAACATAGCAACACAATGGACAGTAAAGAATATAACAAGTAACTTTAACAACAATTAGATGCAATCATTCATCGCCTACACATTCAAGCTTCATTCACATCGTCTTCATTTATATCTTCTTCATTCATCGCTTCTTCGTCCAATCTCGCCTTCACTGAATCTCTCATTCTGTACGCACGTTATAAATAAACTCACACAGACAATCATACTTAATTTTATCTTTCAAAATCCTACTCACATCCCATTTATTCCCATCCCAAACAATACCCATACTATCTGAATTTTTAAATCCAGCATACATATCGCATTAATACAACACATGCACCCAATCCTCTCTCGCAGCTCCACACATACATTCGGGAGTCTCATGTAGGTTCCTCTGGTGGAGGAACGCATTAAGACTTCCGTACCCAATCAGTCTATAGCAGACCCTCAGACCAGGATCGAAATAATCTCTCCTGGCCAAGGGCCGCGCATCTTTAATCCATTCATACATAACTCGTTCATTCACACTTGCATCCCATCTCCTCTGCTATTCCTCATACGCCGCATCATCAACTCTCTTCTTTCTCGCGAAAACATCCATACCTTCTAATTCATCATTCGTAACTAAAACATTCTCATTCATACTTAAACCCTTACGCACTTTATAACAGGCACTCTATTTGCAGCATTCCAGGACCCCATCGACTCCGCAATCTTGCATCGCCTCCGTGGAGACCGTCTTGCACACTCTCACACTTGCATACAACACACACCTCTGACATCTATTTAATTCCTCACGCACTTTCTCTTTCGTAACTCACCAATCCACACACTTGCTCCATACTTAACAATCGGCACAATTATTCCAGTTACATACACTCTCACAGCCCTCTTTTTCATTCCCCAGTCTTTCCTCATCACTCTCTTCATCAAACCTATCTCCTTCCACACACGTCCTCTCAACCGATCCACATTCTTTCCAATACACATACACACCCTCCTACCCCTAAAATAATTTCTCCATACCTTCATTTCCGCTTCCGTACACCCATAAACAGCCAGCTTATCCAAGATCACACGCCGCAACAAATAGTCAAACGCACCTTTGAAATCTACGAACACTCCTGCAACATATTTATATTCACTCACTGACACACACTCTTTCACTCGTTCCCATGCATCCTCTGTACATTTATTCTTAACAAATACAAACTGACATTCATTCCATTTTCCATGCATACGCGCTATCATTCTCGCAACAAGCATCCTCTCTAGGACCTTACCCAGGCCACTTAGCAGACTTATAGGTCTGTATGACCTGGGTTCGATCCTATTCTTTCCTGACCCTTTTAAAAAAACAACCACTCTGGCCTCCTTCCACTGTTGCGGAAAGAGGACCTCACTCAAACATCCATCAAATACACATTTCATGTATTTAGGAATCACTCTACACACACATCTAATCATTTCATTTGTAACACCATCCATACCTGGCGCCTTTCTTACACTCATCAACCTCCCTGAACTCATAAACTCATTCATACTAAATTCATCCACGAGCCTTTCATTTCTTTCCTCTAACTCGACAGGTATCCCGTCATCGGAGGGTAAAAATTCATTCAACAGTACATTCGCACTTTCACTTCAATCATTAGTCCATCCATCACCAACTTTCAAAGCACTCAGAGACTCATTCTACCTTTTACCCATGCACACACTAGTCACCTTTCACACGTCATCCCTACTATTATTTCCCACAAACTCCCTCCATTTTTTCTCTTGCGCTTCATTCATCATTTCTTTATACTCACTTACACTTGTCTTCCACTCAGTCCATTTTTCTCTCACATTCGCAGCCTCTCTTTTTTCTGATATTTCTTCTTTTTCTTCGCTACTTCCCGTTTTTTCTCCTTTAACTCCTCATTCCATCATACTAATCCCTTCCTTATCTTTTTAAGCATAATCATGCATTCATCGTTCGCTTGCTCCATCCATTCATACAACATGTTTATCCTATCCTCCACAGAGAGACTACGGAAAGTTTCAATTCCACAGTGCACTCCACGGAGGACAGAACCATTCCCCCATACATGTCCCAGTTACACTTCCTTGCATTCTATCTTTTACATACATTATCATGCATTTCTGTCTCTCCAACCACCGCTCTCATTCTAATAAGAATCGGGTTGTGATCGGAGATTCCCCATTCGCTTATTATCATCCAGTCACATTCATACTGCCCTCCCTTGAGGAGAGTGACATCGATGTCACTCTCTTCTCGGGCTCCACTAACAAAGTGTGAAATCCTGGGAGGGCACATTCAAGACATCCATTCTCGCATTCATCATCCACTCTTCTAATATCTCACCTCTTTTCATAATATTCCATGCCCGACTCATGGCCTTGCTATGCCATAAGCCGGACGTGGCATTCGCATCCATACCAATTAACACACATTTTCCATTTATAATTCTAATCAATTTATCCAAATACTCTACACATTCATTCATGTTTCCACTCGGTCGACAGTACAGCGATACAATATACATTTCACACACACTATTTTTAAACCATACACACACCGCATCATCAAACTTACACTCTTCTACTAACATACACTCACATTCACTGTCGGGAACAATTACATATGCTAATCCAGATACACTTTTAAACAGACGCATCCATGAGGGCAAGCCACACACACGGTCATTCCGAACATACGGCTCCTGAAGGAGACCCAATTGGATCCCCTCCCACTCGATTTCTAGCAATTATACTGTACAACATTTACAACGGGACACGCACTTACATTCGTATCATTATTATCTACATTTGTACTAGCCATTTACACTTATTCTCAATACATTCAGCCGCCACACATGCTCAGACACTCAGACCAGAAGCACCGACGGGGTGACCGACGCCAACCTTCTTGAAGAGGGAGATCGTAGACGTGCTACCTATAATCTTTTCATATATCTTCCTACACCTATACACTGGTTGCCTCTGGTTTTGGTATTTTCCTACGCTTTACCAGGACCTTTCTCACCAGTTCCCTTACATTTCCCAATTCCTTGTCCAAGTTATCATAGTCCACACCCATCATTTCCTATTCATTATCTTCATCCGCCTGCGTGTTTAACACTAGTCCTTTTGTTCCGTTACTGTTCATAGCTTCTTCTACCGTTTTCTGTGTCTCTCCTCTTTTCTTTTCAGCATTCTCTAATGCTCTTCTTTTTTGTTCTCTCTTCATCTTTTTCACCCTCTTTTCTTTCTTTGCCAACATTTCGTCCTGTACCCCCTTCTTTTCCTCCTTTAAATAGTACTTCTTTGGGTCATCCTTTCCATCACCCTCGTTCACTGCGTACGGTTTCCTTTTCCCCAAATTCAACTCACCCAACTTCATTCTTTCAACATTTATCACAACATCCGTTTTAACATTCAGCGCTCCTCCTTCCCTCACCTGAATCCTTACCCGATTGTTTTCTTGGTCCCTTCCTTAATTTCTCCCGTTTCACCCTCTTTTCCCCAGTCTTCTTTTTCCGGGCTGCGCTTCTCAGACGACGTATACAGGGGGCCATGCGCCAGATATTCTCCTAGCCGTCCTCAGAGCCAGAGCTTGAAGACGTACAGGAGTCGCAATCCTTCTTCTTCAACCCTGAGCGTAAGCGCTCCTGGGGAGGTGTTTCCCGCTCAAATCCTGTTCTCACTTGCTCCATTACTTCGTTTGTCTTCAGCTCTCCTCCTTTCTTGTTCCTCTATCCTCTTTTCCTCCACCTTATCGCTAAATATTTCCGAGGCTTGGTTTTTAAAAGACATTACATATGGTTCTTACCGCTTCCCTTATTGGCCGGAGCCGTACGGGAAACGAACAATCACATGACATGGTACAAGCAGTCCACCGAGGTTACGGCCCTACCCCGGTAAGGCAAGTACACACGCCAGCCGCCAAAGTCAACGGGGGGTGGTGGGCTTAGGACTCCTCACCCAGGAGCCATTCATCCCATAGCCACCCACCTGAGCGTAGGGTTGGGGGGGGGGGGAGGGGGGGTTTATAGAGGACCTCATTTCGCGGCCGGGTGGTTAAGCCAAGCCCCCGTTCCCCACAACGCCAACGTACCAACGACACGCCCTGCGAAGGTTGTTGAACACGGTGCAAGGTTTACGAGCCAAGCGACAGCGCTCATCGCTTGGGACTAGGAACCCCGGGGTCATCATGCCCGGTGGCTTCAGATCCAGCGCTGCTATATGTTCTTCGAGCGTTGGCATCTGATTGTTTTTGGGCTCGGTCTTAAGCAAGAAGTTAAAGTGTCGCTTACTGTCCATCACAGCGGCTACGGTGAATCTTGCTGCGTCAATTACATTATGTGATGCATACGACCGAGTTTAGGTTTACTATGATCGATACGGTGCGGCGTTGCATTGCTCGGGTTAGAATCAAAGTTGATATTATGATAGATTAAGAAATTAGACCTTGCTATCTTCGACATGTTTTGGAGGAATAAGCGAATGCGGTTATGAAAGAAGAGGATCGAGGCTTTGCAGCTGGGTCGTCGCTGAGCTTAAGCTATGAGAGACTTATTGATGTATCCAACATTCACAAGTCATGTTTGTGTCACTGGCGATCCACGCTATTACTTCAGTTTTCCTGTCGCGCGGAATAACATACACCAAGTGCTTCTTTCTTTGTTGAACTTCTGATTGTCTCGACCGACTGATTACCCACGGCTACACTGAAGAAAGCGTGGTGCTCTGGGCGCACCAAGCATTTGTATCGATCATTCGGCAGGCCATCGCACTGGTGATGACGCTGCACCCGGCGGCTAAAGTCCGCTCAAACTGTAATTGAATTCCATCCCAGTTTTTTATGTCATTTCTGGTTATCGCTATCATCTTTGTACAAAATTAGTAGTTTAATTACTTGTCTCATTGACAAAGAAAATATACAAGATTCTTTACATGAAGCTTTTGGACTTGAATTATTTTATTAAATGTTGCTACGCACCTCAAATCTCACAAACTTTATTTTACCTAGTTTCGAACCTACGTTACAGCTAAAGTTCAAAATTTGAATTACTGTTATAAGTGTGATGTCATCTCAGCAATACTGTTATTTTCAAGTATATATCAGGATTGGTGAACTATAATTTAATTTCAAACCTTTTACATCCGACACGTAGCTACATCGAAAATAACAAATTATTCGAGCTTCTGACAAGGTCTATTTCAATCAAATTCTGCAAGGAATGCTTTCTTTTCTTTTATCAAGCAATGTCTATCATATACGGCCTAAATAGGGCACATGTTTTTGACATATGTTCTCGAGCTAAATTTTATAAAAAAATCATGTTTCTTTAATCAAAATTTTGTTTGAATGTGTATGTAAACAAATAGCAACAGCGCTTCTACACGATATTTTGGTAGTCTGGCATGGAGACTTTTTCCGACACACCTCAGTCCATAAACTCGGACCACACGTTCCTGGAGGCCAGGGTGATGTCTATGACCTCCTCCCTTACGGCGTTTCGAAAAGTGGGTCTGCTGCACGTATTGAGAAAGTCCATGTTCGTTATTGCTAAGAACTCCGATAGACTTTCTTCTTTAGAATTGCAGTCTGTGTTGTCCCAACATGTGTGATGTGCGTTTGCGTCGCAACTCATTAGAAGCTTGGTGCTTTCGGCTTCGCATTCTCTAATTAATGCGATCATTTTCTCTGGTGGGCACGGTTCCTCATAAGGAAAGTATGCCGCGGCAATCATAATGACTTTCCCTTCGCCTCCGATACCCTTGTAGCTTACCCTAGCTGTACATCTCTTTAGCAGTATTTAGCACCGTCTCTACCTAAAGCCCATTGGCAATAAGGCACGTTCTAGTCGAAACGGGACTGACGCTGATCAGTGTACTTATTCTGTTTAAGCCTGCGATTTTGCCATTGCGAATCCAAAGTTCTCGGATTAGGCAAATGCCTGTACGCACCCCCGTTATACATCTCCGTTATAGCTAAGGCGCTCTTGCAATGGTGCAGATTAATCTGCGTGAATTCTATAGTGGTGTCCGGTACAGATCCGGCCCCACTCATATTGTTCACGCTGTTACGCTGCTTCCGATCAGCTATCTTGATCGGAAGATACGCAACCCGCATTTTTCTCTGTGATTACCGTAGTAAGCCCGGGATAGATCTTCATAACCTCTTCTCCCGTCTGTCCCGGCCCTACCTCCGTCTTTTTCTCGAATGGGATGACATGTGCCCTGCCACCTCCACAGAAAGGCCTGAAGTCGAGGGCTTTCAGTGCCTCGACCTCAGTCCTTTCAAGTAACACCAATACTCTCTCCTCCTTCTTTTTACCCTCGGTGCTCACCATCACCGTTTTGCATAAATGCAACATAAATGCAAAAATGGGAAAACAGGTATCGGTCTCAAAATCTCTCACAACTATTAAAAGTCAAAATTCTAATTAATGTCTTGACAAAAAAGCTAAAATACTTATCACTTTCTTTATGTAAAAATATGCTATAAAACAGAAATACAATATGCTAGAGATAGTAGTTTCTGCGTAACTGGCTATAAGTAAAATTTGACCTGCTCAATAAAAAAATTCGCATGAGCCTGGATGTGAAAATATGAACGAAAACAGTAGAGTCAGAATCATGTAGGTTACATACTTTTAGGTAACATGTCTAGTAGCCTTTTTACAATTCAAAGAGCATTGTCTAATTATAGACTTAAACCTACTGACTCGGATACTGAACTTTTCTTTAAATTCACCGCGGTTTGCTGGATTTATTGTCGCTGAGGCGTCCCGGACTAACGTAATTTGCTATACTGGATCATTAGATCGGCAGTGGCTCGATGTTCTCTCGCTGTTCGAAGCTGGATCGCTTAGCAATTAACAGCGGTGCTACGCATTACTTACGACCGTTGCTGGATCGTTAGGATACTCAGCGGCTTGAAACTCTCTTTAAATAATGCTGGATCGCTTGGCGATCGAAAGCGTCGGTACGTTGTTGTCGCGCGGTATCTGGATCGATTTTCGATCAACAGACGGCTCGAATTACTATATTTCTCAGCCGGATTGCACAGCAATCGACAGCGTCTCGATATCCTCTCAATATGGCGGGATCTCTTCGACTACCGCGTCTCACCCCACGCAAACGAATATATTGCACCGCACGTTACGCTTGCTAATTGGTCGTTGACACTACAAGACCCAACACTCATCGAACATAAATTCAGTAGTCCTATGTCAAGCTGAATATTAATTTAAAATGAGGGAAAGAACTCAGAGTGAGTTCCGACAAAAGGAAAGGGTTGAGTGAGTGAAGGGTTCTTTTTAATAAACACACACGATTTCGCGATACAGAAAAAGCACTTGCTTTGGCGTAAAAACCCTCACGGTTTAGAGGGAAAAGCCTTAGCAAGCGTAAACTTTATTGAGATAAGGAAAGGAAATTATACAAATAAAAAGAGATAGAATAGTGACTCTAAAAGAGAAAAAAAATCTCATGAAAGAACGCAAAAACGCAAGGTACCTTATCCGCACGCAAAGAGAGCTCTCTTACCGCAAAAATACGAAAGCAAAACCGCCGCTGAAGAGGGCGTTAAGCTGGCCTCGTCGAAATCCGCCCCTGCTTCCGTCCTGGTCCTGGAGGTCTGGAAGCCGGGCCTGGGGAGCGAAAAGGTGGTCCGCAACCGTGCACCAAGCGCGCCCCGACGTCTCGGGGAGCCAGACGCTTGGCACGAGGGCAACACACTCACACACGCACGCAAATACACACTCGCGAACGACGCGATCGCGAATTCTCCGCTAAACAGAACAACCCGGCACAGAACGAGGTGAACAGTGATAGCTCTGAGAAGAACAATCACTGGCTCACCGTACAAAGAAATGTTGAAAAGAAAAGAGTAAGGAAGCCACACGTGCGAAGCGCTAGGCAGTCCTAACGGGAATAATCGCGCGCGAGACCTTCGCGCTCTCGCGAGCGGGGCCGGCGGCGCGCAACTCGACGCATGCGCTCGCGCTCTCAACGTCGCAACGGAGAGCTCGCAGCGGCGCGAAATTCAAAAGCCTAAATTTACCTACACTACTTAAATCGGATAAAACAAACTGAACACAAGCCAGTAATAACTTACTCGTCCTTTGACTTCTCCGCTCGACTTCCACAACTAGCTGCTTCGCTCCTGTCTACTCTTATCTCGAGCTAGTGATGGGTGTTTTTCTCCTTGACAGCATCCTGCTCATGGAAAGGTAAGACGATTCTGATGAAGAAGGAATTCTCCTTCTTCTCACTACTCTGCGCGTCCCCGGAAAAACCCCAATCAGCGCCCTCTATATTAATGAGTATTGGCGCGAAACCACTGGCATCAACTACGCGGATGCTCTCTTCCTTTCGCGTCCAATGAGCAAGAGAGAGACAGTATAAACCTGTAATATATCATAGTGGCGTCATATCGCTATGAAGTCATGTTCACCAGGCAGGCGCGGTGCACGGGACTCTCATTGGCGCACTGGGTCGCACCAACGCGGTGACATGGCTCGGCTAGTGGTGCGCGCTAGTGGTGTATGGCCTCGTGGCAGTACGTATATTCGCGTTCGAGCCCCTCTCTCCGCGCGCGCTACCCCGTGGGGCGTTATATCTCTCTCACATCGTCGTTAGTTCCCTCTCTCCGCGCGCTCTATCCCGGCGTGCTAGTCCCTGCGCGGCAACGATGCGCGCTCGTCAATTCCTCTATTGTCGTGCGCGATGCTCGTCTCGATCCCGCGTCCCGGGTCGCGACGCGACTCCTGGTGCTTACAGGAGGAGGTACGTGACGGCTGTGTCGGTACAGCAGCCCAACAACACTTGGCCGAACGCAGTGGCGCTACTCTACCCGCGTAGTCTCCTGCTAACCCCACAGGGAAGCCACCGCTGCTCCGCGTGGTTAGCAGGTGAGGATATATACCTCGGCGCCACAATAACAACCAATGTTTCGGTTATTCATGCAGCTCGAAATTTGCAGCAGGACAATATTGTTCGCGCGTGGCGTTATTTTGTGTACGTGTGCAGCTAAACGGGCTGCACGTCGCAATATATATATATATTTCTTAATTATTGAATATATTTATTTTGTTATCAAGTCGCGGTAGCGCCACAAAGGCGAGTTTGAGAAGCAGACGAAGTACTATTTACTTCTACAGCATTCTGTGTCTGTCCACCTAAACATTTTCTAAGAAGCTCCGGCTTAGAAAGTTTTTTAAACACATCTTCAATTTCATCTAAAATTTTGAATTTAGTTATCATTTGTCACGGGGCAACTGGGCTTTAGGGCGACAGCCGCGAAGATGCTGTTGCGTCAACGAGGGAGATTACTCACTCTTTAGGCTAGCCCTCGATGAGAATTAAAATTTGTCACGATAACGCGCGCCGATTGCCAAAGAAAAACAAACGGAAAAAAATTGTGTACGTCGGAATTAAAATTCTTCCTTCCCGTTTTTTCTCTGGATATGCTCCATGAAATGACTTAAAATTAAATTTGTCTATAGTTATAACATTCGATAACCATCAACGCATCTAAAATCACTAGTGATCGAAAAATCGTCATGAAATAACACACATGCGTAACTGAAAACCTTGTTTATAACAAATTGGTAAAACAAAAACAGAAAGAAACGAGCCTAAGTATACATTAAAATTAATTAATTTACTTCATTTCTAGTATATTAAAACTTCTATTTCTTCCACGCCACCCATGAGGTAAAGTATTTCTTTTTCTTTTTTGAATAATGAAAAATCTGAACATCAATATACAGGGTGTCCCATTTTAACTTAGACAGCTGAATAACATGGCAAATTGCAATCTAATCAAAAAATGTTTCAGACAAAAGTTGTTGGGCATTGAGGGGCTGACCCTTCTTTGACCTTGAATATGTCCTGAAACTTCATTTTCAAGGTCATTTGAAGGTCAACTTTTGTTTTTTGAATATAACCCCCTATTTTTTACCTCGATTCGAAAAGAGCGCGAAATTTTACGTCCAGATGAGCTTTTGCGTTAGGGGTCAAAGTAAACTCTACAAGTCTTTTCAAGGTCAAATTTCTGTTTGGGGCATTAAGCTGGTAAACCCGGGTTTTTCAAAAACTGTCCTCAGACAATAGTTATTGGGTATCAAAGTGTTGACCCTCCCATGACCTTGAACATGTTCTGTGTTTTCAACTTCGGATTCTGAAAGAACGTTAAGTTTCACGCCCACATAAGCTTTCGCTATAGGAGACGATGTGAACTTTTTCTGAGATTGACCATGACCCCGAATGTTAAAATTCCACAGATCGACTTTAAATGAAGCAGCAGTCTTGTGTTTATGTAAAAAATCATAGTAGATTGTTTCATATTGAAATTACAAAATGACACCGAAGTAGTATTTTTTATTTATTTATCGGCTTTTGAATACGTGGACTTTTTATTCAAACTCTGACCCCGCTGTATTTTTTTTATTCATCTAGGGTCGCTTTACATACTTAAGGTGCTTACACCTTTTGTTATTGTATCTCTCCAATATTGTATCCATTAAGTGTAGTATCCTAGTATCCTAATTCACTAGATTTTATGTATTTTTTTGCACATTTGTAATTGAACATTAATTAATCTGATAAAATTCTTGTCATTGCAATGGCAAATTATACGCCTAATGAAGTAGTCGATATTCTTATAACTTGCGGTAAATGTGGTAGGAATTACAGACTTACTGCCTAAACTTATGAGGAGCGGTTTCCATATCGCCGCCATCCTACTGCTCAACAAGTGATAAACATCGAAAGAAGATCTCGTAATAATTCACTGCATGGCCAAAGACAGAGAAATAGGCTTCAGAATAATAACGACCCTAGGTTACTTGCAGTTTTGGCTATGGTTCACCAAAATCCCCGTATTAGTACCCGTCAAATAGAACGGGAATTGGGAGTCCTTCGAAATACAGCTCACAGATTGTTACGATCAGTCAATTCCCATCTGTATCACATTACTTTGGTACAGGAATTAAGTGAGGCTGATTACGAACTCAGAGTACATTTTTGTAGATGAGCTCTTGAGATGTTGGATCAAAATCCAGATTTTTTTTTGGAATGTTTGTTTCAGTGATGAAGCGACATTCATAAGCAATGGTAGTCTCAATAGGCATAATTGTCATTATTGGTCACCAGAAAATCCACATTGGTATAGTGAGGTGCTTAATCAACATCGTTGGAGTATACATGTATGGGTCGGTATTTGCAATGGCCAAGTAATTGGGCCACATTTTTTTGAACGTACCATTAATGGTCAAATGTATTTAGAATTTTTGGAAAATGATTTGTCAGGATACATAGAGAATATTCCTCTTGCAATAAGACTAAATTTATGGTATCAACAAGATAGTGCTCTGGCTCATTATGCTCGTATTATACAGACATTTTTTAATCAACAATTTCCAAATCGATGGATAGGACGAGGTGGACCAGTTTTGTGGCCCCCTAGATCACCAGATCTGAACCCGCTAGATTTTTTTTATGGGGATACGTAAAAGATGTTGTGTATAGTGAAGCTCCAACGACAAGACTGAATATGATAGATAGAATAAGAAGAGCTTGTGGAGCGATAACCCTCCAAATGCTTAGAAATGTACAACATAATTTTCGCCGTCGATTACTGTTGTACTTAGAAAATAATGGTGCACACTTTGAGCATCTACTTCATGCGGAGAGAGCTGATAACAATGTGATATTGCCTTAAGTGACTGGGTCACTACACGATCTTGCCTTAACTGGATGGGTCACTACACGATCTTGCCTTCACTGGCTGGGTTACTACACGATATTGCCTTCACTGGCTGGGTCACTACACGATCTTGCCTTAACTGTCTGGGTTACAACATGATCTTAATTGGCTTCCTCTTTGGAGAGCAACACAACCACAAATCGGCCCTTTTTAGGGCCAAAGAAATGGAGCCGGGAGACCCCCTACGTCCTCGTCTTCAGCTCCGGGGGTGCTTACAAGTTTCATGAAAATATGCACTTGTAAGCATCGCGGATAGGGGGTCTCCTTATCAATAAGTGTTTGACTCTGTGTTGACTTGTACCTAGGGGCAAGGTTTGCATTTCTTCAGTAGATGTATTACGTTGTCCACAATAAAAGTACATATTATATCATTGAACATGGTCATTGATGTAGTCTTTGTAAGTTTTATGCCTCAAACAAAAATTTGACCTTGAAATGACTTGTATAGTTTACTTTGACCATTAACGCGAAAGCTCATCTGGACGTAAAATTTCGCGCTCTTTTCGAATCGAGGTAAAAAATAGGGGGTTATATTCAAAAAACAAAAGTTGACCTTCAAATGACCTTGAAAATGAAGTTTCAGGACATATTCAAGGTCACAGAAGGGTCAGCCCCTCAATGCCCAACAACTTTTGTCTGAAACATTTTTTGATTAGATTGCAATTTGCCATGTTATTCAGCTGTCTAAGTTAAAATGGGACACCCTGTATATTGATGTTCAGATTTTTCATTATTCAAAAAAGAAAAAGAAATACTTTACCTCATGGGTGGCGTGGAAGAAATAGAAGTTTTAATATACTAGAAATGAAGTAAATTAATTAATTTTAATGTATACTTAGGCTCGTTTCTTTCTGTTTTTGTTTTACCAATTTGTTATAAACAAGGTTTTCAGTTACGCATATGTGTTATTTCATGACGATTTTTCGATCACTAGTGATTTTAGATGCGTTGATGGTTATCGAATGTTATAACTATAGACAAATTTAATTTTAAGTCATTTCATGGAGCATATCCAGAGAAAAAACGGGAAGGAAGAATTTTAATTCCTACGTACACAATTTTTTTCCGTTTGTTTTTCTTTGGCAATCGGAGCGCGTTATCGTGACAAATGTTAATTCTCATCGAGGGCTAGCCTAAAGAGTGAGTAATCTCCCTCGTTGACGCGACAGCATCTTCGCGGCTGTCGCTCTAAAGCCCAGTTGCCCCGTGACAAATGATAACTAAATTTAAAATTTTGAATTGGTTATCGCCTTCTACTCCAGTTATCGCGTCACTTAAAAAAACGACTCATAGAGAAAACGAAATTTGGAAGCTTAATATCTTTGAAACTAATTTGTTTCATTAACAGCCCAAAGAAACGAATCAAGGTACTATATAATGGTAATTAAATCCAAAATTTAAACTTAATTATTGCGTTTTTACTCCAGTTATCGCGTCACGTAGAAAAACGACTTTTTTCAGTTTTTTATGTTTTTCTTAGGATCTTCTTATACTCCATTAAATGGCACAAAATTATAGTGGAGTATACTCCTAATAACTTTCAATAATCATGTTTTTTCTAGAAAAATTAAAGATTTAGTTTTCGAATTAAAACAATTTCGAAAAATTAGGGTTTATGGTGTATGATAAATGAACAACGAACGAAAATATAAATTTTCGACGGTAAAAAGATAAGTAATTTCATTCCCGTTCAAGTACATATTAAGCAATTTACTTTTATTAATTTCCAATAACTTCAATAGCACAAAATGAAAATTTCAGAAAATTGATTATTACCCCACTATTGTAGTAGTAGAAAATAAGACTTGGTGGGTTAAAATCCACTAACAAGTAAGTAAAAGCTAAGATACAAGTGTATAAAAACGAACACACACACACACACACATACATTCGTACCGACATTTTCCACAAACACTATTATTCGACTAAAAATGCATTAAAACACACTTCCTACATGTTTTTACTATTACAAGGCATCTTAAGAAGGAAGCAATATATGATTCCAAACTTGACTTGTTTTTAGAGAACTCAGTTGTTTTTTTATCCGTAACTTTATTTTAAATACAGTTCTAGACATGCATGATAATATGGCAATGGCAATGGCAATGGCAATGGCAATGGCAATACATCAAACTCGCCTAACATTATTACTTCTATTATTATAGTTTATTTTAGATTTTAATTAAAGAAATTTTTGGACATTAATTTGATCTAAATAATTTATCGTTGAAAAACAAAGTAATCATATCATCTTTAAATTCTAACACATTAATAGTAGTTAATAAAATTGATGAAAAAAGTTTTTTATTTTATAATGATGATAGAATTAAAACTACAATTGACGGTAATTTAATAGACTGAATGCCAAGTAAATTTTTACATTCGTTGACTTCAAATGCACTACGCAAGTTATTCTTTAAAATAGCAATCATCGAATACGTAAAAAATTTTAATATCGTAGTCCTTGCAATGAAAAAAAAATAATTATTTCATATTAAAAACTATATGACCACACACTCATACACACATAAACACACACACGCGTATGCTTTGGTAAACATTTCCCAAACCAAAATGGACAATACAATAACTACTTCCCAATGTTTGCTTGCTCCTAGAGAAAGCTTTGTATTAGTAAAATTTTAAGTTTCGTTTAAACTTCTAGAAAATACGTTTTGGTGTGTTAAAAGTTCGAATCATGTGTTTTTAGAAAAAATTTTAAAATGTTGTATTTATGCTTTTTATACATGCCACTTATAATTAAAATAAAATTTCAGTATCCGCCACTGACATATTCATTATCAGCAGTGGGAATATTCAATTACCTTCTCAATCTTCGTGCTTCTTTTGAATTAATTTCTGTTTGGTTTTCAGCTTCATTGATACGTAATTAGTCCTTTATCACTGCAGCAGATAATGCATTTTTTGCCAGGTTCAATATCAAGGTTAGACATGAGAAATAATAATCCTTTCCAGCCAGTCCAAAACATGATGCACGCTATATATGCTGATACTTCTAATGTTTCAAGTCCAACAAAATCAGTCTTTGGTGCGATGTTCCATAAAACATTATTGAAGGACTCGTTAGCATTCTGTGTCTGTCCACCTAAACATTTTCAAAGAAGCTCCGGCTTAGAAAGTTTTTTAAACACATCTTCAGTTTCATCTAAAATTGCTTTTGGTATTGCTGGAGGATGAACATAATCTTTTTCTTTATAATATTAAATAATTGTAAAAACACCATTATAAGATCTATGACCTCGACGCTGCCATGTACCATCACCTTGAACACCTATGTTTCGCGTAGAAGCTACAACTTCGTCTGGAGTATTTGTCAACTCCGATTCATTCTCTAACATATCTTTCTATTCTAAATTTCCGATACTCAATTAACGAATAGCTTCTTGATTGGAATCGTCAACTTCAACAGTTTCTTTGCTTGAATTCTGAGTTAGTTTGATTTCCTTTTCAACGGCATCAGTCATGAATTTATGAGCAACATCACAGGTAACGTTTAATAGCTGTTTTCTGATTTTAGTAAAACTTGTGTTTTGTACTGGAGCAGGAAAATCCATCACTCCACAAAAACTTCTGAAGCTTTCAAGGCCACCTCCAACTATTATCATGGCAAGAACACTATGTCTGTTTAGTTCATAAATATTTGATTTTTACCAATTTTCTTGCAATTAAAAAAAAAAAGTATCATGTTTCATGTGTCCACCTAATCCACTACAACTTTCTTGATACATTTTGATATTTTCACCACATTTACACACTAAATTATTTTCAAGAATTGTAAAAAGAAGTCTCATATAAAAAATCCTATAACCTTCAAAACTGACTTCTGGATAGTAAACAGAAAATAATTTATAAGCGGAAGAACTTTTTTTTTATAATTTATAGAGAGATTTTTTTTAGAAATTTTTGTATGACGGTTTCTTGAATACATTTTATATTTTTTATTAAAAGCGGAAGAAACCTGTAGCATAACATAAGTATGTCAACATTAAGCACGTATGTATGGAAAAAAATTCCGTAGCTACTAAGCTGATTCTACGATAACGCGCTATCTATGTATGTATGTATATACACTCGCGCACACGCATACACACACGCGCACAAACACATATGCGCGCGTGTGTGTGTGTGTACACACGCGCGCGCGTGAAATGGAAAAGAATTTGTACATGCAGTACTAAGGCAGAGTCTACAATAACGCGCAATGTATGACATGCTAATTATGCGTGTATGTGTGTGTGTGTATAAGTTTGTATGCGCGCCTACCGTTTACCGAAAAATCATTAATTTTGCAATAAATAATTTCCCTAAATTTTCTAAACAAAATAATTTTATGCAAATCTGATAGTGAAAACGTGATATGCGATCCCAAAAACAGTAGACAACCGATCTGTTATCAATTTTGTATTTGATTTTCAAAAGTTGGTTTAAGGTGGTTATTTCCCCTTAAGGGGTTGTTACGTCCGAACGTCGGCGCACAATGTAATATTCTTCGCTTTGAGTGAGCTTCTGCTGAACTCGGGATTGAGTCACTCCCTTATTTATTTTAATATTCCGCGTGAATTTATTCAAATTTCTTCCCAAACTAATGAACAGGTCTTGTTGAACTGTAGGTCAAACGGCCTCCGACAAGCGAAGCCCAGTCAACCCCCCAGGCAACTCGACAAGTTCTCCCAAAATATATTTGTAAAATAAGCGGCAGCGTTCAAAGCCTGCTCACTTTACAAATTCCCAAATTTTTAGATTATTATATTTATTAATTAACTTATATAATTTTCACTTACTTTTCTTGTTAGAAGATTGCAGCAAATTCAGAATTTATTAGCTGTTAACTCCTTCCTTCTTGTTTTTGATAAATGATAACATTTTTAGTGATTGATGTATGTCCCAAAAAAATAATTAAATTAACTTTACTACAAGTATGTTTTAGTAATGTATATTTTGAAATCTTTGAAAATTTGTTGTCCACTCTGCAGCCACCACGGCTTGTAATACAAAATTTTAAAACTTATATGTTGCTTGGGAAAAGCCACCTCGGCTGGACTCCTCAACCCGATTTTCATATAGACTGAACTTTTCTTCGCGCGCTTTTCTTTCCTTCGTCACGGCGTCGCATTTTTTCCATAGGCCTATCCCTTTGACCTATAGCATCGCTGCTTTCCGCTTGGCTACCGCCTTTTGTGATCTTCTTCCGCTACACCTTCGCTATTTTCCTAGCCTTGCCAATTTCCCGCGAGATGGCACTCCCTGTACCATTTTCAACTTTTCTATTTGTTATTTTATAATAATTTGTAGACTTGACATTTATGCTTATATAATATAATAAATATCAACTATGATTTTAATTTACTATTGTAATCAATTCAAGTTTATTATAACTTAATATTTTTTAATTTCAAACTTTATTATAATATTCTATTATTATTTTTACTCGATATTATTATGATAACCTAGCTGCTTTTTCCAACTAGTTAATTATAAAATATCTATTTAACTAAGAACATATTGTAATACCTGTGCGAGTATAAATTTCTTTCTACGCCACGAATACGAATTCTACTTTATCTTTGAAATAAAATAGAATTCTATCTAGAAACATTATCTATGAAATAAATAAAATATGCACAGTTGCAACTTAATTCTTTTCAACTGTCCATACTTTATATGAATCTAAATTTTTATTTTATTAATCATAAATATTCTACTTTTAAAATTTAAAATTTGTTTCGCATTTTGTGACGCAAAGACTCTAAAACTTGAGGCGCCAGATTGTCGCTCGCAATTTCCCCAGATACTTTGGTTTTTTTTTTTCGGCTGTTCATAAATCTTACGATAGGGCCGCTGCCCGCCGTATACCGATCCCGATCGCTGCACCTGCGCGCACTCTTAATGGCTGTTTCTTCGGACTGCCTAATTGCGCTGTCCGGACGCTCGCCCGTTCTTAAGCTCTACGGAAAATATAACTTCTTTTGTCAGGCAGCTGCATCGTTATTTTATTTTATTCAAATCTTTATTATTTTCTTATTTAACCTATGACGCCTGGATTAAATCCTGCAAAAAAATAACAAAATATTCGTCTGATAAATTTTTTTTCTTTTCAAGTAAATTAGAAAACAAAAAATATCTACTCAAAATATTTACAATATACACTATTTCTACCGAAAAATATCATATATATATATATATATATATATATATATATATACCATACAAAATCACTGACCGAAAATTCATGACATTTTACTATATAAATAAATGTTTTTAGTCACTTGCCACGGCTTTGTGAAAGATCCGGACCGTCTTCTTTACTCTACCCGGACTTAAAATGTACCTTAAACAAGCCTTTTCAGATTTAATAAAAGATATTTCTAAAAAATATTAATTAAATGTTGTTAGCAACAAGTACAGTGTGAAAAATATTAATTAAATTTATTAGCTACGTATACAACGGATAGATAATAATATTTAAGTAATATTTTTTAGAAATGTCTTTTATTAAATCTGAAAAGGCTTGTTTAAGGTACATTTTAAGTCCGGGTAGAGTAAAGAAGACGGTCCGGATCTTTCACAAAGCCGTGGCAAGTGACTAAAAACACTTATTTATATAGTAAAATGTCATGAATTTTGGTCAGTGATTTTGTGTGGTATATATATGATATTTCTCGGTAGAAATAGTGTATAGTGTAAATATTTACAGTAGATATTTTTTGTTATTTACGTAAAAAAACAAATTTTTTGGACGAATATTTTGTTGTTTTTTTTATAGGATTTAACCCAGGCTGGACCCCTTAAGGTATCGTCGTTTATCTTCCGTGATTTTTTTCTTGAATATCCGTTTAGCATCCTTCACTTCTTTGTTTCGGGTGTCTACTACTTCTTGACCTCAACCCATCTTGTAGTATCTCTTTCTGACCCGCTTTTCATGTCTTCTGGTTCGATTACACTTGCTGCGGGCAGCGTCAATTTCTTAATCCACCAGTATACTGGCGGTCGTCTTTTATTAGGAGCCTTTCTCGGCATCGTTGCGTTGCAGGCTTGAGTAATGTTTCCTATTACCTGCTTGACCTTCTCATTCGCAGATCCAAATATCTGTATTTCTTCTAGAGCCAGCAGAAATGTCTCCTTATCATAATCCTTAGTTTTCCAACCGACTCTTATCGTCCTCACATTCTCGTTGGATCTCCGTTTTGATATTCCTATCTCTATTATTATTGCTTGGTGATTACTATTTGTGTAATTATCGCTCACCGTCTACTAACTAACTGAGCCAATCAGGCAGCTGCTGACAAACGTGAGATCTATTATGTACCCTGCGTCTCCCCTTTGAAATGTTTAAGAGCATCCTGGTTAACTAAGACTAACTCTGGGAGGGCGAATGTGTCCAATAGCGCTCGTCCTCTTTCGTTCATCCCTTGGCTGTTCATTCTACTACCCAGGCGTTAAAATCGTCTGCAATCAGTACCGATTTTCTTCCTACAGCATCCTGTACTAGCCGGTCCAACAGTTGTCTGAATTGCTGTATCGGTGCTTTAGGAGAAGCATGACAGCTGTAAATGTGTACACCTGCAACCTTAGCGCGTACGAATCCTTCATTACATCTTCTCAGTTTTTTCTGGACAGCAGCGTCTCCGCATGCCATATCGACGCTTCACTAGTACTGTCTATTTTCCGCAATGGTTCGTCAAGGTCTCTGTATTGTTTACAGACGATGGCTATGTCGATCTCTGTCTCACGGACATACTGGCTCAGTAGGTCCTGTGAAGTCGTACAGTGGATCATATTCAACTGCACTATTTTCATTTTCTTTGCCTGTCAGTGGCTTCTACTGCAGCTCGGTAAACTGGACATGCGTAGCTACCAGCTGCGTGGTCACTCTTCCCACCTCTACCTACTTCGCAGAGTACACAGTTGGGTTGGTTCTTACACTTCTTTGTGCTTTACTTTACGTCTTTCGCATTCACCGAGATCTTATCGTAGAGTCTTCTATGCTGTTCTCTTTGCCAATTTTCTTCTATAGTGCTTTTTGTACTTCCTCTTTTGAGGTAAGCATGTCCAGATCTTTTACTTCAATAGTCTTTTCCTGCTGTAGTGCTTTTCTTGTGGCGCCTTCCACTAGTGCTCACTTCTTTCGCATTTCAATATTTCTACAATTAAGGAATTAATAAGAGCAATTATCAGAGACAGGAGGGGAAGCACTCGCACTTGCCCCGTGCATTGAAAGTCGAGCCGCACGAGAAGAAGAAAGCAACTATCAACGAAAGAAGAGCGCGCAGGTAGAAGATGCATGTGCAAGCCTCCGTACACATGGTGTACAGACCTCCGTCACGTGCACAACAAAGAGCTGCGGACAAAGGAAGGTCAAGGTGCGCCGCACTTAACTACGAAATATTTGGAAACCATTGCCAGTCTAGATGAAAGGAGATGCTTTGTATATTATAGAGGAGCATGCCAAATACGGAGATATGCAACGTGCAAGCCCCTTCATTGGTCGAACTATCCTCTCATAGTTACTTCTATACGCCAAAGAGGAGCCGTGAGGAAGCTAGAAGCACTAGATAAAAGAGAAAAGTAACCTCCATATAAGAAAATATGTAGCTTTGGAGGCTTCTGATTGGCCGACTCTTCTCTCTCACACACACTAGACACAGGAATGCAAAGGGGGTGGCAAGGAGGACTTTGGGTATAAAAAGCCCAGGGCATAAGGCCCGAGTGTGCAGTTTTTCTTAAAAATTAGAGTAGCGCGGAAGCTCTGCCCAAATACGGACCGGTACGTCGCGTTGGACTTTAAATTTTACGCGTAACTTCTGTCGGGACTTATAATATTTTCGGTCGTTCAAAAACTTAGAATATTTTCGATCATATCGGACTTTGAATACTGACCTCGTCGTTTGTTGTTCCTGAGGAAAATTATAATTTATTTACAATACATGCGCTAGTTGCGAGCTAGCATTAAACAAAACCTTGTTGCTTTGAATAAACTTGATTGAGAATTTAATTAATTTGAATAATTTAAATCCTTAAACTCCTAATTCCTGACGCGCCTATTCATACTCGAGATCTATTCGCTTTGGAAGCTGAACCGCCGCCCAACTGAGAAAATGTGCTGGTAGCAGAGCAGGTCAGAAGCAGAACAAATCACAAAATAAGTGAAATACACACGCATAGGCCGTGCGCCTCACTAAATATTCTATTTCTCTCTTTCTCTTATCACAATCCGTTGCACGAAAAGTCGATCGCATCTTCCAAAAGTCTGACATAATATTAGTCCGTAATCCAATCGTAACGATAGGAGTGATGTCCTACTTAACTGACTACTAAGGGAAGATTAATTTGCATTATAAATCTCAGTGTTGGATTTAGACTGAAAATACATAAAGTTCAATGGCGGTTTCAAAAGACTTTCCGGCGGCTACTGGAGGCTGTTCTTTCTTAGATCGCGAAGGTAGTCAGGCACCGATGGCGCTGAAACTTTGCGTTTTAAAGCTTTGTCGTCATCTGTGCTTATAAAGCAAATCAATCTGTAGAGTTACTGTTCGGTGACAACTCTCATAAGTTTAGGACATAACTCTTCTCTTGTTCGTTTAAGCTTTTTCTCCTTTTTCTTTGTCTTTCTTGTGACGACTTCCTGCCATGCTTCCCTTTTAGAGATCTAAGACTTAAAGTTGTCTGCGTTTCCATTGCTATAAGTTATCTGCTATGCAGAGTTTCCTATATCGTGAAATTTCAGAAAGTTTGAAATTACAAATTTGAACTTTTCCGAAAGTTTAAAATGTTATTTTTAAACAGTCTCATTAAATTTTATACTTTTGGAAAGTTGAACACGATTAATTTAAACATTTGGAAAGTTGAACATGATCAATTTTTACTTTTGGAAAGTTTAAAACTTTAATCTAAACTTTTTCAGACTTTTAGATTTTCTGCTTTACACTTTTCAGATATTTTCATCCGGTTCCAAAGTATAAAGTCATCAATTTAAACTTTCTTAAAGTACAAATCTAAAAGTTATTCTATTCTTATAGTATAAACTGATTGATTTATACTTCCTAACGTCAATGTTTCTACTTTGAGGTTTAGAGTGTACTAGAGCATAAATTCGTAAGATATTCATTAAATTTTTTAAATAGATTCTGTAGATTATGTGTAATAAGTTATATAATGTTTGTTGCAGGTTTACCTCCAGGAATACCACCAATAGGACGTGCAGGACCTCCTATGGGCCCTCCAAGCATAAGAGGACCTCCACCAGGATTAATGCGAGGTGTGCCTCCCCGACCATATTAAACATTTACATAAAAGGATTTAAATGAGATTTATCATTTTTGTGGGATTTAAAATTTTTTTAGCAATATATGCAATTTTGTACTGGAAAATAAATACATGCATGAATTTCAATTGTTTATACTAACATTTATTATACAATCAAGTTTTGTCACATTTAAACACCATAATTTTTGAGATTTTTGTTCAATATGTTACGCTTGGATTTACGAACTTTAAAGCTACACTGAGAAGCAGAAGGTGTAACTACTACACACCGACTGTAGCGTATGTTAAATTGTATCAGCAGCACCCTTGCGAAGAATCTTACGCAATCTGCGAAACAATTTGACCACAAAAATTATTAATCGTAGAAAAATAAGAGAAAAATAATGTTTATTATACTTATATATACTTCAATACGCGTTGTAACGAGTACCGAGATATTCGAATTTTGCGCGCTCGTATGTCGCGTGACTGAGACCTAGCAGACGACGTCGATGGCAGGCGCCCACAGGAGAGCTTCGTGAGTGAAAGAGCGCAACGCGTTAGATTGATTTTTGCGTTCAGTTCCACCTCAATCATACCGTGACAGAATCTGTGAAATCGATCCTGAACCTGCAACAACGTACGATAATACACTGTCCAAGAGCAAAGGGCGACTCGTCCATCGATCAACATCCTGTTGCTTATTTTCTTTTGGAGGTCATTACTCTCCTGTTCCCGTTGCTGGCAGGCCCATTCGCGAGCACTCAACACGAGCGAAATCGAAGCAAGTGAGTATAGTGTACTGAGAATTCCTCGGACAAAGCTGCCGACTGCCAAATCTCGTGGCCACCGATTAAAACTTTGATGAAACTTCTAAAACTACTGTTTGAAGTATTGGATCAATAACACCGAGGTTAATAATAATAGTGTATTGTAATATTAAGTCTGGCTTGAGAACCCAGTAGTCGGCACGTCCGATCACATCTGAGTCTTACAGGCAAGAGAGAGAGAGAGTACAGAGTATACAGCGTAGTCGGCGCTTACATTGTACACGCGAGGCATGCGCAGTTCACTTGCTCTCGCGTGAGCTCGTCTGACTGCACGAAATCGTCGCGAACCAATAGATGGCGCGACGAGTACCGTTTTGGTACTTATAATCAAGATTATAATACTTACTATATTACAACAACTACAAATTCATTCCCTCTATTAGGATAGCACGCGAGCCACGATAACTTAAACCTATAACATAGAAGTACTATAACATACAAGGTCTCATGGAAAATGGCACCTATCGTCCGAATGATTTGGAAAAGTTTAGAGTGTAACGAAGTGCGAAATCAGGTAGATTCGCGCATCGTTGAAACGCGACGTTGTGCAAGCGCGAGGCAAAATTCGGGGCCTCGCGTATAAGTCGCGGTCCGTCGGACAGACAGATAGCCGGCCATGGGCGCCAAGTGTGTGAGTGTGTGTCTACCGAGAATGGCGACTGAGAGTAAATAGGGCTGAGTCCTTTTTCTGTATCACGTCAGCAGTAGCAGCGGCACCAAGTAACGACCTTCTCGTTCGTGCGTGTAAGCTTTGCGAGATACTCTCTATGCCGAGTCGACATTGATTTGATTCGGCGCACATTTGTACAGAGAAAATATTGGCCGCATAATATATCATTATTTTGTTTTACTATAATCGGGACTAGCTTCATTTTCCCAAATTGTTTTCTCCCGTTCCCTAGGTCCTCATCTTTAATACCGCCGCCTTCGCGGGCGTTGCAACAAGCGGTTGCAACGCAAAACTGAGAAGCCGGCTCATCACAGAAGAATGCGGAGTGATAGCACACGTGCGAACACGACGTTCGCGAAGCAGCTCTAGCAGCGAGCTGCGTTGCAAGGCGGATAAATCACAGGCGTTGAGAGAGTTCTCCGCCGCACCGAGGAATTGTGATCCGCTCGGATATTGCCGAGATTTTCCCCGAAATCGAACCCCGTTACAATGTTTGGGCCAACCGTTCAAAAAGTCGATGAAATTTTTAAGAAAAGCGAGATAGATCGACATATTTTATCTCGCAACATAGCTATGGAACTGAACATCGACCATAAAACAGTTTCAAACCATTTACATAAGACTGGATATAAAAAGAAGCTCGATACTTGGATTTCATATGAATTAACGTCAAAAAATTGAATGGATCGAGAATTAAATAATTGAAACAAATAATTCAGGCAATGAAAAATAGATCACGTATGACAATAATGTGCGAAAGAGATCGTGGTTAAAGTCCAAAGAAGCTTCAAAAACATTTACAAAGCCCGTATTGATTCGAAGGAAGGTGTTTCTGAGTGTTTGGGGTGATTGGAAGAATATACGAGCCCCGATTTTGACGATGAAAATGTCCGCGCCGGAATCGGGATAAAATTTACCCAATCGTTTTGCTAACTGCGGGCAAGCCACAGTTACGACCGGAAGTAATCTACCCGCAGTGAAATCGCACATCTATTCGACGCTAGAGGATCGCGAAGAACGTGATTCTAGTTTAAATCCGCATTTTTAGAATCGTTGTTGTTTTTGTTATTGCTGCCGCCGTTATCGGAGCGATTGTTGTCGCGGTAGTACTTGTTATCAGAATTCTTTTTCTTGTAATAATTATTCTTGTAGTTGCTGTTATTATTGTTATTATTATTATTTTTGCCGTCATTATTGGATCCATTGTTGGCGCCGTCGACTGGTTATTTAAATTCTGGCCGCCGCTATTTTTGCCATTGCCCGATTTCCTGTTATTTTTAAAGAGCGGGTTGGCAATACTCTTCTGAGACGCGTGACGGACCAACTCCTTGCAATCGTCGACTGCGTGACCATGCTTATTGCAATAAACGCAGTGCGCCTCAGGGTTGGCGTTCTGGTCATCGTCCGCCCGTCGGGCTTTCCCGCGCTCGCCGATGGCTAACTCTTTTCGCCGGGCGCGGATTCTTCTGCGATGACTCTTCGCACTGAGCTGAGCTGCCAGCGTCACGACCCCTCAATTGCTGAGGTGATAGCCTCGCTTAAAGTTTGCGGGTAGCTGCACCATACCTGGTGGTTGACTGGCGCCTTTAGGTACGCGGACTCGACGCTGTAGCTATTCCCGCTACCGACTCTAACAATAAGACACGCTCCTCGGCCGGTTCTCCCTACGGCGAACGATTTATCGAACGCGGCTGGTTCCGCTTCACTGTCGTGGCGATGAGTTGGGTGGATCGGTGCCTGACCGTATTTGGCGCTACGGTTACTAGCGGCGCGGCGCGGTTCGTCGCGCTGCTCTGGGGGCTGCCGTGTAAAAAAATAGTCTGGGATAGGTCTTGCAAAAATCTGTCATAAGTCCGACTTGAATCGTCTGGCTTACGTCTGGCTGGTGGGGATTTCCCTGATTTCTGCCCATACTTACATTTTTTACTTTTAAAGTCTGGGAATTTTCCAGACTTACGTTTTTTCAATACCGAAGTTCAGGATAATCCTAGAGGTACATCCAGTTCGATTAAAATATACTTAATTACGACGAAATTAATACTAATTTTATTCTTGTTCAAACGTATTTACAGGCGTAATTATATAAATATTATTATCAATATTAACTTGAAATAAAACCTCTTGTATATCACTTACTAAAATAGCAGTAAAAACACCTTGATTCACGGTACATAAATATATATGAGGTAAGTATGATGCACAAATATCGGAGTAGTGTAAGTATTAATTATAGCATAGCTTTGACAATATTCACTACAATTATCACACGGTACTGTACAATCGCAGATACATAGCTTTACATACATTAAAATTTCGCCAACATGGAAAACTCCATCTTTTAAATATTTAACTACGTTTGATTTCGTTTTTATCTTTCGTTTGTATGTTACAAAGTCTAAAAGTATATTATTAATAAGGATTCTTTGAAATAGATGAACTTTCGTTTCATCGAACTCAATATTCCTGAAGCAATATAATATTGATTCGGAAATATGTAATTTTTTCTCGACTTTTCCAACGATTGATATATTACTATTAATTTTTTGAGTCTTTAACCTAGATTTGGATTCTAAACTATCACAGTAATTACTTACGACGTTTCCGGGAACTAGATATTTATTTTTTAATTCTGAATAGTTAAAAAATAGTGAAAGCGATGAATATATTTGTAAAGCCGCGTGATTTGTCCCATGAACAAGGCTTTTAAGTATATCATTCATGTTTTCGAATGGAAAACAAGACGTGGTCCACAGAGGACCGAATCGCTTTACTATTTCCGGTAGATGCAATAAAAGGTGCAGATTACAGGTCATGTATCTTTCTCCATACAAATGCCCAAATCGAGATACGTATTCATTGAGGCACTGATTTGATTTTTCAATCATGCTATTCGAAATACTTTCTTGATTTAATAAGTGTATAGCGAGAATTAATAGCTTATGATGGTTGAAATATTGATCAGACATAACATCACAGAGAATAGGTAAACTGCAAATAAGCAAAAATAATTTGAGTTCAGATGCTTTCCAATAAGCTATGTCCGATGTTGTGTTGGGTAAACGTTCAACGAAATTCGGCGGACGGATAGCTTCTAATCGCTTATTAATTATAGCTTGTACTCGTGTAAGGGAAAACGCACAGTTGTGATATTCCGAATCAAACCAAAGTGAACCTAACTTTTTCGTAATACCAGCATAAGCGCAGTTCATGACGTCTATGGCTGTTGTTTCAATATAGTTATAAACTATCTTTGATAATTCCGTTGGTCCTTTTACGCCGTAAACATCTCGTTTAATCGCCTTAGCTTCCTCGGCAAATTCGAAACATTCTTGAGTCGTTCGCATTTCAAAATTAGTCCTATAAGGATAAACATGCACGTTTTCTACATGCTTGCATTTTTCCTTGCAATTGGTACATCCGTAATCGCCATTGAAATATTTCATGTTGAGAAATTGCGCTTTTGCAGGTAAATCGCATGTACCGCACATGACTATCCCACGCACTCGAATCGACTCAGCATTTGGTAGTATAAAATCTATACCTTTCTATAAATTTCGCAAGCTTTGTCGAAAAGTACCCATAAATAAATTCACAGCTGGTTTTTTCACTCCAAACCACAGGCCTGAGAAAAATTGGATAGTAAAAATTACTATCTCGGATGATAAAATG
>QLSS01000392.1:69008-83039 GCA_024372645.1 Trichomalopsis sarcophagae
ATCGACTCCGACCGCTAGGTGGAGTCTGGTAAATCCGTCATCTCGCGAGTGGCTAGAATTTTGGTTGGTTAGTATATAAGAACGGAAAAATGTCCCCATCATAATAATTGTAATGCGAAAATTGCGAAATATGTAGCGTTAAGTGCGATCTGCGTGTAGTTGCGAAATCATAGGAAATAGGGTTAGGTGAATGAGAAATTTAAAATATGTAAAATAAATACTTACTTACTATTAGCGAACCATAACCAATAAGCAGGCAAAGCAATGAAGTTTGGAGGTTAGTAGTAGAATATAAAACTTTCGATTTTGTTTAGATAGGTTTAAAAATAAATTTTACCATCTTAGATAGTAAAATTTATAATCTCAACATTTATTTGCGGGATAATAATTTTTACTATCTTAGATAGTAAAATTTAAAATCTCAACATTAATTTACGGGATAATAATTTTTACTATCTTGGGATAGTAAAATTTGAAATCTGAGCATTCATTTGCGGGATAATAATTTTTACTATCTTGGGATAGTAAAATTTAAAATCTGAAGATTTATTTGTGAGATAATAATTTTTACTATCTTGGGATAGTAAATTCTAATATCTGGAAAGTATGATACCAATTTATTAAAAAAGATAAAAATTCCTATTTTTTTTTTGTAATTTTTACTACTAAATTTCTCTCAGTGTAACAACTAGTTGCGATTAAGTTAACATATAATAATAATAATAATAATCGTAACTACTAAATGGTTGTAGCGTTCAGATGAAATTCGGTATGTTGGTTTTTCTGTCTTTAACATTTTGTATTATTTATTTATAACTAATTGAATATTTGATCAATTAATAATCTTTTATTATTGTTTTGTGGCTTTGGTAGTATAAACTTAACTAAGTTTTTTTTGTGTATATATGAGTAAACTAATATTTAACATTATTTATTTATTTAACTAAATAATTATAATTTATTCATTGCACTTAAGGTTCTGATATTTGTTGATGATTCTGTATGGAATAGTGATATTTTCTTTGTTTTTTTTATGGAAAATCTAAAATTTATTGTTAACTAATGTTTATTGTAAATTTTATTTTTACTGGATTTGAAATAAAAGTGCACGGTCTTAATGCAAATTAAAATCTAAGAAAATATTGATTAACTTAATAATAAAATGTTTATAATAATTCTTAATAATTAAGCAACTATTTGTTTGTAAAAAGTAAGAAAGATATGCAGTGGAAAAATCTATTTTCGGTTATATAACAGCAGGGGGTAGAGTGGTTTCAAGATTTACATGAGGGGACAAGACGGAAAAATACAGATTTTCAATGCACGTGCGCGACTGTAAACAGATAATATCGCCAGATTTCCGCCCCGCCCGAATTTTCCCAACGCTTTGAGTCGTAAAACTGGGGACAAGCAGGGTGATATCTAGAATTTTATAGTTTGCAGCTGGCCCTATTAGCCTATAGTTTTAAGGAAAAATTATACCCAGTGACATTTCGAGAGGCGCGTCTCCGAAGGGAAACGGCTACACTTAAGATTCCACTTGGTATATTATCTTGTTTACTAAGAAAAAGCCTCTGGGAACGAAAAAAGCCGAAAACCCAGTAACTTGTAGGTATATCACGGAGAGATTATTTTTAGTGTGTGAACCTTTTTTGTAGACAGACGGATGTTCGTGCATATACAATCTAATGTACGCACAGCGTATCGCGTCGTTAGTTTGGCTTTTGATATTATTTTCCGAGAAAAAAAAATTTTGTTTTAGAAAAAGACGGCGACGTTACAGCAGAGACGATGAGTATGTTAAATATGTATATATTTATAGAAATGTTTTAATACTTATTATTTTATACAAATGAGTAAAATAATTGAATTTTCAGTGACGGAAAGGAAGCAATACACGTCGAATAATACAGCGGCTAGGATCACAGCAAAAAGCTCTTCTATGAGGATCGTGGCAATGAGAATAAAAGAAAATCGCCATTGCTACAAAAAATGAAACAACGATGATATTGCGAAATTATCCAAGAAACGACGAATTGAAGTTACAGAGGGGAAAAAGAGAAATTTGAGCCGTTGCGAGAGAAAGGAAAGAAAGATGAACAGCAGCGCGAGAAGGGTGTACAGGAGCGAGAGAAAGCTCAACAATACCAGCAGGAAAAGCAAAGCACTAATAATAAAGTACTCGAAGTCAAGAGGGGAAACCGAGACGCAGCTGACACGAGCAACCAGGATGACCAGCGCGATGGCGCGGTTGCAACGGATTGTGTCGAGGACGATGAGCTTCACAGCCAAGAAGACGAGCCTCGCAAAGATGTGTAAAATGACGAGGCAGGTAGGAATGCGGATGATGAAGTCGGTAGTAGCGAAGACGACGAGCCCCGCAGAGCAGGCGTAGATGTTCATAGTCATAACCATGATGTTGTAATTCCGAGAGGTGCCGATGCAGGCCGTGGTCGCGATGACGATAACGATGAAAATCAAGACCCAAATATAACGAATTCGTTGGTATCTGCTAGACCTGAAGAAGGAAAAGTAAATATTTACTTTTAATTCAAGTAAAGTCAAGAAAATTGAAATAATATTATAAAAAATGTGAATTACCTAGTTGCAGCTTATCAGAGGGATTCCCATATACGTGGATCGGACAGAGCTCAACTACATGAAAATGAAATGGCGGGCAAAGCCTGAAGAACTGACTCGGAGACTGATGAAACTGATCGTAGGCAATGATAAGTTAAAGGAAATGACGCCTACAGGACGAGCAAACACTCCGAGTATTCCTCAAGCAGTCTACAAAGCAGTTTTTTGTTAGTAATTATAAATATTTCAATCAGTACATGTTTTTGCCAAATTTGTACGTAAAGTATGTATGTTCGACTTATATATATATATATATATATATATATATATATATATATATATATATACAACAATTGTTTAAAGTTAAATAAGTATAAAAATAATTTATATAATATACTTCCTAAAAATTCGAACATACATTCATACTTTACGTAAGATATAAAAAATGTATATAATATGTCAATTTCTGCAATAATTCTTATATTTGTATAGTGTCCGTGAACAAAAACCTACCAGAGGGAGAAGACAAGTTGCCAGAATTAAGATATAGACGGGTTCTAACGAATATGTGCAATACTTTGCGAAATCCCAAGAAGAAACGTTGATATTGAATTATGTGTAGATGCATTAATCGTTTAAAATAATTTTCTTTATCGAAGTTGCATGCGATAATGTGTATTGCAGAAAAGAGTATTCTATAATAAACTCTATTACTTACTTTATCTAATCTCTTTCGACAGAATGTACAGTATACAAGTAATCTGAAATTTTCACAAACGTCGGTGTTCAAAAAACACAAGCCTGGGCGAAACTCTGTGATTATCCCAGACTATGGAAATAAAAACGCAAGTCAGGAAAATTCTCAGACTTTGGAAGTAAGATCGGAAGTCTGGGTAATTCCCAGACTTTGGAAGTAAGATCGGAAGTCTGGGAAATTGCCAGACATTTGGAAGTAAGATGAAACACAGAGAGAAAGATATCATAGAATGTTAGGTAAATATCAAAATATTCAAAATTATGCACAATTCTAAATGTTTTAGTATCAATTCTAATACTAAAAATTGCATCAATATAATTCATTTTAAAAAATGTACATTTAAATAAATATTCAACACAGTATACAGTTAAATACACTTCAACGTTAATGTGACAGTTGAATTTGAATAATAAGTTTTTTTGATATCTACATCCATCAGTATGATTCTTTCGAAATAATGATTACAATTGTTGTTATATCAGCTAAACTTATTATTTTATTATCTATATCATTTTTTGATTGATTTTTAGCATTTACTTTTTCTTTGTATTGACTTTTAAAAGAGTTAATGATTGCTGTTTATAATTAATAATATGATATTGATTATATCAAAATATAATTTAAATTCAGAAAATTTTATTGCGTGAGTAATGTTTTTTATGATTGAAATTTGTGCAATTGTTTCAAAATAAATATTATTTTTATAATCTTTTGATATTTGAAAAAATGATAAATTTAATGTATCATACATTCTAATCAAATGCTTTCGCATTTTAATTATATTCAATTGAGCTTTGCATGGGCAAATATTAAATACAATAGCGACTGCAAATGCTATAGCATAAACATCGCAATCGTAATAATTAGTCTTATACTGTACTTGTTAAAAAGATATGCGTAAATTATCTTTATTTAGAAACAGCCTATTAATACAAATTTTATGATCATCATCTAGACACTTTTTGTTAATGCTATCAAAAATTCGTGACATTGTCTTTTTACCACAAACAAATCCAGTGTCTGTTTGTACTTGAATCAGAAAAAAGTATTTAAATATATTTTTTAGGTCTATCAATAGGTTCAATATTAGACAATTTAAAATTAACTGCAGATTGCATATCAAAAATCGAGTAAAATTTCAAAATGGCGTTGAATTCAAGTATACGGTTATCAACTAATTGAATTTTAGAATTAGAATAATTTCCAATTCCTTTTAAAATAAGTACATTCATAGTGTCATAAAGGTATCATAAATTGTCGTACAACATAAATAATTATTTTTTATTTTCATTTTCTTAAGATATTTCAGCACTAATTTATTGTTTTAAGTGATTTGCAACGTCAATTTTTCAGCTTTTTTTTAAACAAATGTCACATCAACAATGATGAATTGATGTAGAAACTATAAAATTTTAATACATAACAAAATCACGTCAACGTTCTCGCCAGTAATAAATAACTATATGCATAGATAACTTTCTTGATGATATAAAAATTTTATTTTTCTTACTAGATAATAATGAGACATCATATTTCTATTTGTTTACTAAAATAATTAAATAATCAATTTAACTTGGCGGCAAAAATCTAGAAAAATAAAAATTCAAAAATATGAAAGCATGCATGGCAAAAGAGAATTTTTGTTATATATTTAAAATTAAAAATTTAATTTTTTGACTCATAGTTTTTTAATATTTACAGTTTTAAAATTTTACTTTCTATTATAAATTAATGCGTAATTTTCTAGCTTCAAATCTATATTGTTTAAAATTTTTAACTTTATCCCTATATATTCGGAATTGACATTAAGAAAAAAGATCTTAACAAAACCTAAATTGTATTACTATTGCAATATATATTTTAACCGAGCAACGTTAGGAGTGAGGGAAATCGCACTAGTTATTATTAAGAGTAAGATAATGGATTGTAAAGTTAAGGATCAGGGTTCAATCCACGATTAGCATTAAGAAATATATTTTTCATAATTATTTAGTAAAAACAAAATAATTTATTTTAATTAGAACTCTTTTAGATTTAGATTTAGATCTCTTATTTATTATACTAGGATTAGATCAGGCTTTGCGCTTGGTAACAGATTTTATCTGATAATAATTTAATCATTTTTTAATCATTTTTTTTAATACTTTAGAAAAAATTTGATTCATTATTCTTTAGAATCATATTAAAAAAATGTATATCTGCCACTCTGAAAGTTTACATTATAAAATATATTCCAAAGAGTTTATACTTAAAATTTAAAATATACATAATTAATCAAACTGAGTGAATACGCTAAATTTAAAATATCTTTCTAAAAATATAATTTATTTCATATTAGTACTACATTCGAATTTATACATTTTATATAACTTTTAGTATATATTTTATAATAATTGCATGAAGAGTTTCATAAGTTTGTGGAGTTTTGTTATCATCCCTAGTGGAAATAATTAGGTTTACCAAAGTATGCTAAAGTGTGCCAAAGTGTGCCATACTGTGCGAAAGTGTTCAAATTCGGAAATTTGCTGCACTTTATGGCATACTTTGGCACACTTTGGCAGACTGGTACAAAATCCATTTCCACTAGAGATTAAAATGTTTTTTTAAATGTCATTATTTTTATACTGACGCTAGATATAGATTTCATACTTTATTCTTGACTCCTTGGTGTACGTTTTACAATATTTAAGAGATTTGTCAAGTTTTTAGAAAGTAGAAAATCTACTTTGGTCTAAAGCATAGACATAGATTCCTTATTTACTCATCAAAACAAATTTTCCTCATTATGAATCATGATTGATCTTAACGAATATAATAAAAAAAAAACATTAATTAAATAATGATAAAATAGGATTATTGCTAATTCTGAATATGATGACAAAACATATACTTTAAACTACTTAGGCAAAATGGATCAAGAATGTGAATTTTGCTAAATACTTTTCATTAGAATTACCAGTTGATAAAAAATATAGCAATTGTTGTAAGAAAGGAGAAGTTATAATAGTAGTATATGGGCTGGTATAGAGAGACTAGGCGTGGCCTAGAGTGACGTCAACAGTCCCGTGGCTGGCGCCAGTTGTTTATGTAAACAGAAGCCCATGTTTATATCAACAGTAGCTGATAAGGTTAATAAACATGATTTACGGCCGCTACTGTCATAAACAGTCTGTCGTCGATGGGTGACTTTTATTTATTTATAAATAATTACAAATAATTTTTAAACAAAAGCTGTATCACGCATACGATGCCAACCCTCTCCCTTTTACCCAAGCAAACCCGAGCGCGACTCTCTCTCGCTCTCTCTCTCTCTCTCTCTCTCTCTCTCTCTCTCTCTCTCTTTCGCTGTCTACTCCATACCGGCTCCGAGCTCGAACGCACATGCGCGACTCTCGCTATGACAGCCCGTAGCCCCCCTCTCATTTTACACTATAGTAGCCCCTGAGCTCTGACGCAGCGGCTCTCTCTCTCTCTCTCTCTCTCTCTCTCTCCCCTCTCTACGCCATACTTGCGCGCGTCCGCCGAAGCCGCCGTCTACCTGTCGTATACCTGAAGTTTGGCTTTTATTGCCCTTGCGCCAGCTCTAATCCTTTCTGCGCTGTAAATAAAGAGATTTTTCCACGTATATAATTTATATGGTGACCCTGAAAAGGGCCGATTATTTTTTGAAATATGTATTATTGCAATTAGCGTTTCAGCTTGCTGTAGCCGTCTTTTTCGGGGCACGGAAAAGTGTTTTTGGAAAAGGATTTTTGATTCTTTGACAAGGAGGAGGAGGAGGATTTTTTAGACAGATTATTATAACCGCTTTTCTCTGAATACGAGAAAGTGTTGGTTGAAAATGACGACTAATTGTTCTGCTTTCTTGGCTCCTTGCTTCTCATGAGATATCATAGAATCTTTTTTCTGCTCTTTGCTCTGCACCTGTCCCATGGTCGAGTTGCTGCTTTGCCGGTCGCTCGACGAATGATTCGCATCGAAATGAGCGCGTGCATATATGACTCTACTACTCGGTGCCGTAAAGCTTACTCTAAATTTCAGCTTTAGGGATCGTTGATGGGAGAGGGGGATTTTGCACGCATAAAAAGAGAAATTTTGCCACAATATTTATTTACTAAAAAAAGCGTACGAGTCGAATGACTCAGATTAAAAGGTAATGAAATAATAAAATGACGCACGAGCGAGCGCACACACACAAACATACTTACATAGCCGCACACACACTCTACATTTTTACACTATAAATTATACACAACCGATACACCTACACTTGCGAGTGGCGCGTTGTGAACGCAGTTGACGCGTGGGCCCTCCTCGCTGTAAACCAGGCACCAACTCTTTTGGCGGAGTAGGCATCCGATGAAAGTTATAAGGTACGCTGCGGTTGCGGCGTGCTGTCGGTGGCGTACCTTGGACGTTGTTGTCACCATCGTTGTCGCCGCCTGCTGATGATGGTGAAGGCGAAGGCAATCTCGGCGAATCCATATCCAGGTTGCACGGGCAGGGCTGACCGTTGCACTTCCAGCATCGAAAGAGAATGCACCTCCAACACTGCTGCCACACGTCGTGCTCCAAACTGTTTACTAAATTTAATAGATTATTGATTTGACTTCTTAAATGTCTTTCAATATATACAAACTTTGAGTTTCCATAAGTAAATAAATCTAAATTTACGGCATTCCGAGCTCTTACTTGGTCATTATCGTCCCTGTTAAAAATAGTCTATAGAGATCAATTAAATTATTAATTGAATTCTAAGCTATATCTGAATCCCATTTATTGCATAAGAAATCGATTAAAATAGATAGAATCAATAGGAATCCATAGGAATCGATAAAATTCTATACAAAAAAGGGCCTGTAAAGTTAATAGAAACCAACGTTTGGTATTAACTATCTACTTCAATTGTTGTTTTCCGTATTAAAATCTATTGACTCCAGTTGATTGTAATCGATTTTAATCGAGTCCTTGTACAAAAAATGGTATTCAGAATTAGCATAGAATCTGTTGATAATTTAATCGATCCCGATCGATCCCTATTGACTATTTTTAGCAGGGGTAGTAATACATATTTAAATTGCTATCTTTTACCGCAATTAATAGTTTCGGATGCTCAGTTCTAATAAATTCGCGATTACAATGTACTACTTTGTTATATCGTTAGTATTGACCGCATAAACAATTTAATTATTGTCATTACTAAAATATTTTGTTGCTAAACCTTTAAATAAAAGATCGTATGAATTTTTAAAACATTCCCCTTGCGGTAAAATATCCCAAAAAGTATGCCCATTTTCCATATCCATACAATGTTTATCCGAAAATTGACATACTATTCCCGCGCTTAACATTAACTTATCATTATTTAAATTTACTTTAGCTGTATTTTCTATTAGCGTAATTTTGATTAAGCCATGAACAAAGACTTTATTCCAAGATCCAAAACTATCTGTGTAGGAAGCGCCCAAACAAGATCTTCTTTCCGCACTTCCCGCAAAATCTACACCTTTCTTTGTTGTAGCATTTATTTTCAAATTCGCGATTGTATGAACGTTATCGTATTTAAAAACTCCCGTCTCGTGAATAATTTTACATTGTTCATGACTTATCTCTTCTATGTATTGTTGTTCTGCATTTTCTGTCGGTATAAGGTGTCCAAATACTCCACAGTCGAAAACCGTCCGATGAACCTCAATTTTACATTGAATAATCGGTACTGTCCTAAATTCAGCTACTTGTACCAATTCTATAGCGACGGTCGATGCGTTGACATTTGTATTATGAAAATCGCATTCCCCAGAGTCCAACAGTGAAAATGTCGTAATGTTCAGTGTTGTTAACCCACAGTCATATCCAATGATTGCTTCGTGTGGTTTAAAAAGTGTTACAATAATTATTATGTAGATAATCATGATTGGTTTTTCCTAGAACAAAAAATTATATTAGTTTTTCTTTTTATAGATAATTAATTTATTAGCATGAATTGTGCTAGGCTTCCCGTTTTTATTTATTACTACGTTACTTTTTTCCCTAACATCTAATACTTCAAAAGGTCCTAAGTTTTGATTTTTCTCTAATTTTTCAGGTTTTGGATTTTTTATAACCCAAACTTGGTCTCCTTTTTCAAAATTTGCTGGATTGGTATATCTATCGTAGTAGAAAGTACGTTTCCCTGATTTAAAAGATAGTAGTGGTTTATGATCACTCACAATAAAAAATTTATTTCCATAAATATAGTTTCTAAATGTTTTCACTGCAAACATTATTGCGAGTGCTTCACGTTCATACGTATGATAATTTTTCTCAGCTTTATTTAGCACTCTTGATGCAAATGCTACTGGTCTATCTTCACCAATTTCACCTTGAGACAAGACTGCTCCAAGTGCGACGTTTGATGCGTCTACTGTAATAATAAACGGTTTAGACATATCTGGAAACCGTAAAACTGGTGCATAACATAATCTCTCCTTTAATATTTCAAATGCCTCTTGATGTTTTTCAGTCCAGTTGAATTTTGTATCTTTTTGTAACAAATTTGTGATTGGTTTAGCTATATCAGAAAAATTTTCGATGAATCTTCTATAATATCCTGCTAGCCCTAAAAATTCTCTAACATTTTTAACATTTTTTGGTTTTGGGAATTTATTGATGGCTTCGACCTTTATAGGCTCTCTTCTTAAACCATGCTCACTTATAATATGTCCCAAAAATTCAACTTCTTTTTGGAAAAATTTACATTTGGGTGTTCCTAATTTCAGTCTTGCTTCTCGAAGTTTTTGTGCAACTAAATTAAATCTCTCATTATGATCTTCAGCTGTGTTAACTAGAATAATTATATCATCTATATAAACATAACAAAAACCTTTTTCTAATAAATCTCCCAAAGCTTTTGTAAGAATTCTCTGGACAACTCTCGGTGAATTATTAATCCAAATGGTAGTACTTTAAATTCAAAACGTCCCAATGGATGTATGCTAAATGCCGTTTTATGTATACCAGATTCTTTCATTTTTACCTGATGAAAACCAGATACCATGTCGATTGTTGTAAAATATTTATTTTTACCTATAGAATCAAATAATTCTGTAATATTCTGTAACAAATATGGATCTGGTATAGTTTTAGCGTTTAATTTGCGATAATCTATTACTAATCTCCACTTCTTTTTACTGTCTTTAGTTAGCCCTTTTCTTGGTACTACCCATGCTGGTGCATTATACGCGCTCCTAGCAATTTGCTTTAGTGTGTACTCTAATGGAAATTGCTTCACATAGACAGATTTATTATCTGTTGGATTTATTTCGTGCTCTTCTATATTACATACGCCTATTTTTTCCCCTTCTAACCAACAAATATCAGCATTCATTAAAATCAAATCTCCGATAAATTTCCTCTTTTTCCGTGATAAATTATTTAAATTGATTGTATTTAATAATAAACGTTTTCTCTCAATTTTACTTAGTTTTTCAATCTTTCTCGAAGATTTTGCTCTTTCCGTAGCTAAAAATATTGACCCATGATGTAATATTTCTTCCTCTCTTAGTAATTCTAAGCTGGATATCCCATTATACGTATCCGGCATATCTTCTATATCAAACGTTAGAATAGTATATTATGGTACAACAGACGAAAGACGAAGTCCCGCCACTGCGTGAAGTTGGCGTCATTCACGCAGTGACGGGCCTTCGACTTTCTTCTCGCGTACGGTATACTATTTTTCTTGATCCGCGGTGGAAAGTACGTTTCCTTAATTATCCTCATCGTAAAATTTTGTTTCGGCGCGTTGGTTTTCGATGCCCGCCCCGACATTTGCGGCACGAGCGCAGAGAGTGCTGCTGGTCGAGGGGGCGGGCATCGAAAACATCACGTATATAATTTTAATAAATTAATTGCATCAAAAAGGTTATGTAGGAATATTTTTATTGTTTATCATCCGGAGATTCGCTGAACATAAAGGAGCAGTTGTTGAATGTACAGTTATTGAATGTACAGTTATTGAAAATACAGCGTTTATCTTGATCAAATTGAGCATCTATAAAATCCCTTTTTCTTTTATTTGGCGTTTCAATGGGTCGAACAAAGTCCACTTTTATCGGAGGATGCGATAAGAAAGCTTTATAACTATTTTTATTAATAGAAAGAGACGTTGATTCTGGCACTTTTCCTCCATTTGCAGTAACGAAAGCAGTCACTCTATTCGCATCTGAAAAAAAAATCAGACAATGAATATTTCACATAAAAAGTGTGAGATTAGTCGATAATAAAATTAAATGTTTATAGCTCACCTGTTACTTGCTGAAGCTCATTTGGATCAAAGTTTTCAGAGAAATCGTCCCAATTCAACACGTACTCATTAATAAGCTCAGTATCTTGATTCGAAATAATCTCAGAACTGGCTTTACTGGTGGATGGTCTTGGATTCATTTTAGATGATTCAGCTGCATAGGCATTACTAGCTCCACTGGTAGATTGTTTCGAATTCGTTTTTGATGATTTAGCTGCGTGTGTTATGCCTTCAAAAATCTTCGATTATATTTCGAGTGTTCAATATACAGTTGAGCTACATTATCTGATCGTCATCCTCCCATTTGCTTGATCAATTGCATATTAGTACCCGATTCACTCAAAAGTGTAGCTGCAGTCCTCCGAAAACAATGGCCAGTATACCTTTTAGCGTTTTCTAAAGCTAAATACGTAGCAATAGTATAAGGAGCTTCGCCAATTTTATTGATTCCTATGACTTGGCGAGTACACTTTCCATCTTTATATTGAATAAAAAATCTCTCTGTGAATTTTTCTAAAGGTCTCAGCAAAATATACCTTTTAACCTTATCATGGAAAAGTTCTCCCACGATAAACTCTTGCGTGTGATGTGTCTTTTTTCTCAGCACGAATAGAATGAATCGCTTTCCTTCATCTTTAACGTCATCGATTTTGAGATTCGTCAGTTCTTCGCATCGGAGTCCGCCACAAATTCCAAATATCAAAATAACCTGGAATTATTGTAAATATAAGAATCTGATGTGAAAAATAGTATAATAACAAGAAGCAATATATTATGTTATGCCCTTTCTTTCTCGTGCATATAATAGTTTAAATAATTACCTTTATAGCTAAATAAACTTGATCTGGAGCGTTACTGACGAATTGCTCAATCTCATTCCACGTCAAAGTGAGCGATTGTTTAGGTTTATAACCTTTGTTGTTGTTTTTGAGCAAAGATTTTAAATTTAAAAATCCACTAATGTCAAGATTCTCTTTAGTATTTAAAGTTTTTCTCAACATGGACCATATGCTCCAAAGAATTGGTGGCTTTAACTTTTCCTTCAATTCTGTAAAATAGACCACTAAATTCTTTTCTTCTGAGCTTGAAAGGGATTTTTGATTCTTGATTTTCCAGTTTTGCTATGTCTCATAGACCAATAAGTATCGATCACCTGATTTTTTTGGCAACGTTTCGCTTTGAATTATAATATTTGCTTCTTCATCAAATTTTCTACACACTTCTTCCTCATCTTCAGATTCGTCAGATGAGGATAATTGATTGTTAATCAACAATGTCTTATCCATTTTATCAATTAAAGCAAAATAAAACGTGTACGGCAATGTTAACAAAACCTCTAAAAGTATTATCTAAAATTGTAGTTTCCCTGGTTATTTTTAATTCTGTAACATCTTTCTGCTGTATGATTTAAACCTTTACATATTGTGCAGAATTCCTCTTGCTCTTTTTCTAGCATTTTTATCTGTTCCCAGTTATCTATTTTGTGTCCTGATTGGTTGCAATACTTACAAAATGACTGTCTAGATTTTTTCCGATTTTCTAAGGCCGTTAATTTCTTGCATTCTTTTACTATGTGTCCTCCTATTTTGTAATACTCACAGAATTTCTTCTGAAAACCTCTGTTATAATTATTACTGCTAGTTTGCTGTGTTTGTTGTCTGTTTTTAAATTTGTTGCAGGTTTTAGCTATGTGACCTATTTCATCACACATTTGGCACTTTATCTGTTGCTTCATTTTATATTCCGCAACAAGAACTTTTGCTCTTTCACAATCTGCTTCTTCATGTCCGAATGTGTCACAAATCGTACATATTCTGAATACGATCTTCCTTCACCCGCTTTGCAATATTTTATTGTATGCCCTTTTTTATTGCATCTTCTACACACAACTTCTAGGCAATTTTGTACTGCGTTACCTGGATTATCACAGAATTCACATTTTTCAACTTTATTTATCATTGCATTTGAACAACTATTTGGACTATGTCCTGCTTCCTTGCATTTCCAACAGACTTCATATTCGTCTATATATGTGTCCCATTTCTTGACAATATTGGCAGTGATTATTTTGTTTTTTATTAAATTGACATAGTCCTGGTTGACTACAAAATTTACAAATCAATTTTATTTTTTGAAGTGATAACTTCTTATGGGACGGAGTGAATTGGTTGGAATGCGTTACGGCGCCGTTATGTCTGGCTATCCCCACCCTGCCGTCTCTTGCCTTCTCTCTCGCACGCATACGGCGACTCAGCGGAGACATCCCCACCCTGCGGTCTCTTGCTTCCTCTCTCGCAGGCATACGGCTCAGCGGAGACATCCCCACTCTGCGCGCGCTTTCTTCTCTCTCTACTGGCACGTGTTCTCTCTCTCTCGCTCTCTCTCACTCGCTCGCGTCTACATGCCCTCT
>QLSS01000392.1:93039-106056 GCA_024372645.1 Trichomalopsis sarcophagae
GTCGATTAGACATAAGTCAAGCCAGGTATCCGACCCCTGTCTGTGATGCGTGGCATCGTATGGAACGGACGAAAGGGAGTTTTCATCAATGAAGGCCCTGATGAAATTGGCATCTTCAGATGAGGAAAGTTGGTCAGAGTTAAAGTCTCCCATTATTACCTTCGTGGAGTAGTTGTGCATGTGAGTTGTTAGCTGGTCTATGAAGTTAGAGCCTTGGAAAAAAGGAGCATGAGGTGGACGATACACAACCCCCACGAAAATAGGAGAGACTCCCTTAGCCGAAACCTCACAAAAAAGGTATTCAGGCTTGCCTGGCTTACCAGACCATTCACCGTCGGATGATGATATAACACTAACCGTCAGAGATTTATGTACATAGAGGGCCACACCTCCTCCGCTTCTGTTTCTGTCTCGTCTGTACAGTAGGTAATCATCCAGTGAAGGGATGGATGTCACCTTGTCGCTTAGCCAGGTCTCAGTAACAGCTATTACGTGGAACAGAGAGTGAGTGGATAAGAAAAGCCTGATCATCTCAATGTGACCCGTGATTGAGTTCGCATTGAAATGACAGACTCTTAGACCTTCGGACAGAGATACCTCAGAAACAGAAGTAGATACGGCAGATGAGCTTGATGGTGGATGTGGTGGAATGAAGTGTGTGTGTGATAGCTTCATTGTTGAACGACGTCGACGGCCGGCGGTATCCGGACTAAAAAATCATTCAGCTCGGCGTCGGTGTTGATGACGGTGGCGCGTTCGTTGTCATCGTTGCAGCGTATGAAAAATCTCCCATCTCTGACGAAGGTACGGCAGCCCTGCCTCTTCTTGGCCTCCAGCCTAGCCCTTGAAGGAAGCTTATGGACGTCTGAAGGCAGCAGCTCATTGATGTTTATGAGCCCTTGATGTTCAGGGCTCAGGGCTCCTGCCTCCTCCAGTAAACTTGCGTCCAATTCGCTGGTGTGCAGCTTGCGTTTTCGGGCTTTGGCGACGATGATTGAGCGTGCGAGCACGCCTGAGGAGAGGGTGACGGCTAATGGTGGTAGTCTGCCACCACCCCTGGCGGTGTTGGTTGTTGCATCTAGCCTCCCCATGGTCCTGACGGATGCTACGTCTCTTCTTAGGACCGTGGGATCAAGCGCGCTCACGACTGAAAAGGCGAGGAGGTGCAGCGAGGTCTCACGGGTATAATATAGACCCGAGACAAAAACAACGCTGTTTGAGGTCTGCTCTTGGCGTCTTTTAACCTCTGCCAGTTCTTTGCGCAGGGTGCAGATCTCAGCGGTGTCGGGTATAGTGCTGCCGCTGTCCTGCTGCACCGTCGTCGGGCTCCTCTATGAGAGGTCTTGAATTTGTGCCTGCAGCTCGGTGATGGTGGACTCAGCATTTTGAATGCGAGTCTTGAGTGCAGGCAGCTCATCGAGGGCCTTGAGTCGCTTCTCCAGTGGGCCCAGGCGCTGCTCAATCTTGGAAATCCTCTCTGACACGATGTTTTGTGTCTTGAGGGATTCCGTCTGAGCGTTGCAGATATCGTCGAGTGCTCCGCGGATGTCCCTCAAAGCCGCCTCAACGGACGGCGTAGGTGTTGTTACGCCGGCCGGGCTGGTTGGTGAGGAATTCCGCGAAGCATTTGCTGATGGTGGCGCTGACCTCGTCTTCTTGCCGCTCGCCGGCCGCTGCTGCACAAGAGTACCCCTGCCTGCTGTTGTTGTCGCAGTCGCTCCCGTCAGTGTTGTTGCAGCAGAGGAAGAGGACTTGGTCCTCACCTTGACTCCCCTGCCGTTGCTCTCCGCACATGTGGTGCAGGCTGCTGTTTGCCTGTCATTTACCATTATAGGCCTGATATTGATGGTATTTTGGCACTTTACGTGGTAGTATAGTCCACAATATTCACACCTTTTCGGGTCTTTATGCTGTATTGGCTGTTTACAGCTATTGCATTGTTGAAAGGGTACTTCCACGTTTTTCTCGCCGTTTATACTCATTTTTCGTCGATAACTTATTGGCAGTTGGTAAAGCAGATGGTCGTTGTTATCGACCGAGTAAGAGAGAAGATCTTGCGACTCTTACAGCTAGATGGCGAGTTAGTGGATAGAACGTGAAAGTACCGACCTCGAAAAGTGTGAGGTCGCCTTGAGAGTACTCCCGCGATGCAGTAGGTGTCGCCACGATGTTGATTGCGGAGTGAAAGAGAGACGTCGTGCGAGCGGGAAACAAGCCGAGCCAAGCGAAGCCAATTTGTAGGTTAGGAGGTGCGTTGAAAGTTTGCAGTTGAAAAGATGGTAGAAAAGAATTGCAGCCTTCGGTGATTTATATATCAGCGTGAAGGTTGCAAAAAGGAGCGTGCAACTATCTACAACAGAAGAGGGCCCGAGGGCAAGAAACAGCAGAAAAGCAGTGCGATAGTAGGATAGGTTAGCAAAGCTGTCAATTGTACTCACCAGAGGGAGAGAGAGAGAGAGAGAGAGAGAGAGAGAGAGAGAGAGAGAGTACAGCATAGTCTGACTCTACACACGGATTGTGGTATAGTATATAAGAAGCGCTTAGAGTATAGACGCGAGGCTTGCGTGGTGCGGTAGGTCTCGCATGGGCTCATCCCGTTGCACAAAATCGTCGACAACCAGTAGATGGCGTGACGAGCACCATTTCTGAATAGTATTACGACTGTATAAATTCATATATTACAACAGTTTTTAAACGCGGGCACCTTAGGCTTGATTTTTACGTGTTTCTTAAAAAAAACAGGGGTGTTATACGATTATCCCAGCGAGATTTTATTTAATCGCTCAGAACGGTTTTTTAGCTGTAACTCCAATTCTAATCATTCTAAAAAAAAATTTGAATGAAAAAGTTGTAGATTTTTGAAAAATACAACTTTTTTCTATGAACACTTAAACGTGAAAAATGCTTTTAACTCGAGTTAACAGCCAAAAAACGATTTTTCACAGCAAAAAAATCGATCTTATACGATAAAATTTATCGACTATGCGTTTTACATAGAAAAGCCGAATATAAAAGTTGTAGATATTATAAAAACACAATTTTTTACTGACGGCTAGCTCTCTCTCTCTCTCTCTCTCTCTCTCTCTCTCTCAAAAGTGTTGCATATTTAATTTCCTGTCGTAATAGTATTTTGCGAGGTGTTTTGATTGTAGTAGATTCATCGCTGCCATCGTTCTAAGTTGGGCGTAAGCTTTTGTTGTGTCAGCAAGATAGTCGTAGTACGTTTGTAAGTGCTTTCGTGGTGGGAAGCTTGACGGTGTTCGTGCACGTCGGCCAAAGACTCATTTGTGCGGTGAGTAAACTAGTCCATCGTATTCCGTTAAATTATATGCGTGCTGTTTGTTCCCTTATGACCGCCGATTGATGATTCGTGATATTCTTTATAACGTGGGTGTTCGTGCGGTCGTCAACAGACTAGGAAACACGCTACAAAACCTTACTTGTCCGGCTCTTTAAGGTTCGGCGTCACTACTTAAGTTACTGTTGCTGTTTTCGCTGATTTTCATGTTGTTTCTGTGAAACTTCGGCAAAGTTCTATTAAGGATTGCTTCCGTAGAGGTCTCTTAGAGTCATCGTTGTAATTCGTTTCTCGAGTTTGTGGTGTACTTACGGCTTGCACTCCGAGTCTCATATTTTCTTCCTTCCAAAGTTTCCTTAAGACCCTGTTTGGGTCCGCCTGACTGAGGATTGGCTTAAGTCGGATAATTTGTAGCATTTTGGGTATATTTTTCCAGTTTTCTTACCGTAAACCTTCTTGTAAATTCTCTTTTAACCATTTGTCGTTCCCGCCTTGGGTTGACATTCGTCATCTAAGGAGTTATCTAGGCCTGTGCTCTTGGTATAAACTACGTCTCGTCATTTTTTTCCCTTGGATTTATAGAGTTTTCAGATTCTGTCGATATTCTTTCTTTGTCTGCAGTATCGGCTGATTCCGGAAGCTTTTTGTCTCTCCGGAAGCTCCTTTGTCAAGGATAGGATTTCTAGAAAGTGCATCTGCTTTTCCATTGCGAGCTCCGGGTCTGGATACAATATTGAATTCGTAGCCTCTGAGCTCTGCTTTCAAACTGTTAAACCTAAGATCGTTTTTTTTCTCTGGTGAAGAAATGTTTCAAGAGCTCGTGATCCGTTACTAGTGTAAATTTGCGTTCTGCGAGGTATTGTCTGAATTGGTCTTTCGCGAACACTACAGCTAGTAGTTTCCTGTCAAGATCTTAGCTCAGGTCCTTTAAGGACTCACGATGCATAAGCGCAGGGTTGGTCGCTGCCTAACTGTCCTTGGCTCAAGATGGCTTCTATAACGTAATCAGATGCGTCGGTTATTAGTAAAAAGGGCATAGTTAGGTCCGGTGCCTTCATCACTGGTTCCTCGTACAATGCCGCTCGTAATTTGTCAAAGGCTTGTTGATGCTGTTCTTTCCACACAAAGGGAAGTCTTGTTAAATACTTCTGATTATTAATTTTCTAATGCACATTGACTTCTTTCTCATTTTTTGACTGTTCTTTTAACTTATTAAACTGCATGGCTATCTCCTTTATTTGCCTCTTTGAATTTTCGATTTTCTCCTGCTTTTTATTAATTTGCCCCTCTACTTTCATTTCTTGTGTTAGCGTCGGTTTCGGATACAATGGATTGTTGCTTATTGATTGCTTGATACCCCCGACTGGTAACGAGCATCCTGGTAGTTTAAAGAATCTCCGGACTAATTTCTGGCATTTCTGTTATCTTGTCTATTACGATCATTGTTATAATTGCCGTTATTCTGATCATTGTAACGATTGTTATTGTTGTTGCCTCTACCGTCATTGCGCCTATTGTCAAATTCTCTGTAATTTCGCCGATTATTAAAATTCCGGTTGTTTCGACGATTTTCAAACCTGCGGTCATTACGCCTGTTGTCGTATCTCCCATCGTCGCACCGATTATTATTTCGATTATCGTCTCGATCATTGTTATACCTATTATTGTTGTTATAATTCTTGTCATGGTCTTGATTATTATGCCCATTATTGTTGTTATAATTTCTATTATCGTTTCTATTATTGTACCCATTATTATTGTTATAATTTCTATTGTCCCCACCGTTGCGATCTCCTGAATACATAAGCACGTTGCTCTTTCGATAAGCGCAGTTTTGCTTTCTATCATTTCCTTGAGGAGCGCTGTTATTTTGCGTCGCATTATTTACTTGCGGTGCGGGTATGATGTACGGCATCGGGGCCGGAGTGGGTATGGGGAAGGGGGTATACACTACTGACTGAGCAGCGGCCACGGATGCTGACGCTAGCTTTTCAACTTTTTCCTTACTGAGACGTCCGTTATTTATCGCCTTTTTTAACGAAAAGCATTCAACGTAGGCGTGGCTCGCGATATTACAATATCAGCATATCTTTTCTTTGTTGGTATTGTAATTCTCCATTTAGCCCGAATAGAAATTGTTCGAGATCCTTCTTATCGACGGTATTTTTATAGGTAGCTCTCTCCCAATTGCGCATGATGTTTAACAATAGATTGTGCAGTGTTTGAACGCGTAGTCTGTAACCTCCGGTACTTTTTGTTTGTGTTCAATGCTTGGTGTACCGAGCGGTCTCTATGCTGTTGAACGTTTTGTATGTGTCGAATAATCGGATCAGAAGACGGTTTTTAATTTAATCCCTCGGGTACTTTATACTGCATGCGTTTTTTGAACTGTTCGTATTGCTCTAAAAAGTCGGAATCTTCCGGTTGTGGCTCCGGTTGTTGCTATGCGTCAAGCTTATACAAAAAAATTAACTATAGAGGGTAGCCCATGGTTTTTAGGATCGGGTAATTTGCCTAACAGCGATCGGTTGAGACGTCTATCGTTGGGCAGCTGTCCAGTAAAGGTTAATCGCCGGTGTTCGGTATAATGTGCGTCATTGGAGTGGTGTCTCGTGTAGATCAAGCTAACTCTATCGTTTCGAGCTGAGGCAAAGATTTGTTTTTGGTCATAGATATCATTTACTGTGCCTAGAGCACCGGAGTTTAGCCCGATACACATGTTTTCGCTAATAGTTGGCTTTCGGTCTGTAACATAGTCGTCTAATTTTTCTTCTTTGATATCGAGCGCGAATGGATCGTTTTCGTAGGCCTACGGCGCCCTCGGCTACCACTCGTGCTCAAACATCATCCGAGTCTGGAAAAGTCCATTTGAACAACTGCTGGATCTCCTTCTACAAGATGCGGTAGGAAGAAAACCGCTACTAATCGCAGGGGACTTCAATGCTTGGGCCGTAGAGTAGGGCAGCCAAAGGACAAACCAAAGAGGGCGAGTGCTACTGGAACCATTCGCTCTACTAGACTTGGTGCTAGTCAACCAGGGTAGCACGTACACTTTTAGAAAAGGAAACACAGGATCTATTGTAGATCTTTCGTATGTTAGCAGTTGTCTAATTAATACAGTTGACACGTGGACTATGAGTGAACACTACACAAATAGCGACCACAAGGCCATAATAATGGAGATGGGTAAATCGAGACAGGGATCCAGCAAGAGTACAAAGACCAATAGAGTCGATTGGAAAACGAAGGACTACGATAAGGAGATGTTTCTGCTTTCATTGGAAGGAATGCAGTTGCCGCTCACTGCTATGCCGAGAAGAGTTCCCAACCGAAAACGGCCACCAGTATATTGGTGGAACATGGAAGCGGAGGTTGCCTAAATCCAGTGTCACCGGACCAGGAGGCTGGAGCAGTGGGCAAGGAAGTAGTACTATAGAACTGGAAGAGGGACAGGAACCAGTGGATATCTGCAACCAAAAAATGAAGGACGCCATGCGGAGACTAAAGAAGACAATTTGCAACAGCAAACGACGGTGCCTTAAGGAGCTACAGGACGAGGTCAACCAGGACCCATGGGGTAGACCATATAAAATACTAATAAAGAATATTGGGGGAGCTACCCTCTCCTAAGTGCCCGGAATTATTACAAAGGGTTGTGACTACACTGTTTCCCAGGCAACTGGACGAACCATGTATCACAGAAGCCGATGTAAACGTGGAAAATATTCCCCCCGCTACGACGGACGAGGTGCTGATCGCCTGTAAGGGGATAGGAAACAACAAAGCTCCAGGATTAGATGGCATACCTAATATCGCATTGAAGCATGCTATCGAAGCCCGGCCAGAGGTCTTTCTAGACTTGTACAACTCATGTCTCAAAGAGGGGATTTTCTCCGTGAACTGGAAGAAACAACGCCTAGTTCTACTACCAAAAGGCAAGAAACCACCCGATGATGCTACAGCATACCAACCATGCTAGACATCTCGGGCAAGATTCTAGAACGCATAAGCTAGAACACCAATATGGCTTCAGGAAGAAGCGTTCAACCCTGGACGTGGTAGGATTAGTGATTGACACACGGAACAAAGGAGTACTGCGCCATCGTTACACTGAATGTCAAAAATGCATTGAACTTGGCGAAATAGAGTAAGATTCATGAGGCACTCCGTAAGCAGGATGTGCCTCTATATATAAGAAGGATAATGTCTGACTATATGACACCGAGAACGGCACAGAGAGCTATGAAGTAACAGGAGGCATCTCCCAAGGATCAGTGCTTGGCCCACCTATTTGGAACATCATATATGATGGGGTACTAAGACTGGAATTACCCAAAGGGATAACAGTGGTATGCTTTGCTGACGATATTGTAGTAATGGTAGTAGCGAAGCACAAAGAAGGAGTCCATTCGTATAATACACGAATGGCTAGTAGAAGCAGGGCTAGAACTGGGCAGTCACAAAACCTAAGCTATTCTTATTTCTAGTAAGAAGAAGATGAAGACAATAACACTGATGGTGGGTGCACATGAGATTGGCTCTCAACCGACCCTCGAGTACCTGGGCATGACCATCGATGCAAGACTAACGTTCAAACATCTCGAAGTAGTAAGCGATAAAGCAGCAAAAGTTGGCGCTGCTTTACCGAGGTTGATGCTAAATGTAGTAGGGCCAACACAGAAACGAAGGTTGCTGTTGGCCAGTGTAATCACATTGATTATATTGTACGGGGTCCCAATATGGACGGATGCTATGTTGATGAAAAGTTACGCAAGAAATCTATCGACCGTGTACAGGAGAAGTGCACTAAGGATTGCATCGGCTTACCGTACGGTATCGGACGAGGCGGTCTGCATTATAGCAGGTATGCCGCCTATCGACCTTTCAGCAATGGAGAGGAAGGAAATATTCGAGGTGAAGAGACGGATTAATGACAACACTCGGAGGGAAGTTTGTGCCTCCGCTAGGAAGCAGACAATGACTGAGTGGCAAAAAAGATGGGATTTCAGCGACAAGGGGTGATGGACACATCACCTTATTCCAAGAATAGCGGACTGGATAGAAAGAGGACATGGGGAAGTCAATTACTACTTTACATAGTTTTTGACGGGGCACGAATGCTTTCGGGCGTACCTACATCGATTTAAAATAGAGGACCATCCAAACTGCCCAGTCTGTTTGGACGCTGACGAAGATGTAGAGCATGTTCTTTGTGAATGCTCACGATATCAGCAGAAGCAAGAAAATCTTGAGAGTTACCTCTAAACCAGAGTTACCCCTGAGTCTATAATGGAAGCATTACTGGCTTCAGAGGAAGGATGGAAGACGGTAAACAGTTATGCCGCGGACATTCTTAAGAAGGTCAGGAAATACGAAGAAGGATAAAGGAAAAGACAAGACAAAATATCCAAGTAAAAGTCGCTAGACGAAGGCCATTAAGTCGCTAAGACAAAACGTTCCTCAGACCGATGCTGAAGAACGTAGGTAACTGAGTTGGAGTCCAGACTCCCTCACCCGACGCAGAGGAACGTAGGTGTCGGGGTTGAGCCTGGACCGTGAATTTAGCCGCACATATTGCTTTACCATATTCTTATACAGACCAGTGGAATTACTGATGTGACCACACATATACCGACCAACAGGACTACGGATGTGATTTCATTTTTTTTTTTTTTATTTAATATCAAGGCGCAATGGCGGTAGCAAGGGTAGCCGCGATGACGAAGTCTAGGTGGTGCGCTTCGTAGTTTTTTGTGTCTGAGTGTAATAATAAATCTCCTTTGTAGCAAAAATTGACACCTATCCAAATGTTTTCAACATATATTATTAATCATAGCCACCATTCTAATATTTTGCTACAAAACAATCAGTGTTCTTTTATGTTACTGAAAAAAAAGTTACAAAAAAATCATGGTCAAAAGGTGATAAAGATGCTTATATTTTATTTTCATGACAAATATGAAAAACGCAAAAAAATTTACTGAAATCTCTAAAACAATTGGCTTTTTAAAAAGTAAAAGGTCAGGCGAGTTTGATATATTCCGCAACGAAATTACAGATAAAAAAGAACTGAGACCCATCGAACAAAGTCAATTTTATTATATTTAATCATAATTAAGTTCAGTTATATGTTGATCCATTAGAAACAACTCTCAAAATACTTACTACGTAATTTGCCATGCCCATTTTATTTTGTTTTCTGGTGAACAACTAACATTTATATTTATGTATTGGAACGTGATAGAAACACCACAAGTACAATAAAAAGGGTAATTTCGTTGCGGAATATTTCAAACTCGCCTGCCCCTTTATTATTTTGAAAGTTAATTTTTTTAGAGATTTGCTCTGTGTAATAAGGCATTTTAGGTCCGAATTCTCATTTCATAGCCATTGATGTACAACGTTTCCCGACATTTACCGCGTGGAGGTGAATGAGTCAAAGCATCTTGTCTTTTTTTTATCTTTTTATTTATTTTTTTTTTCACTTTTTATTAGGGTTTTGTTTATGTTTTTGATTTTTTATAGTTTTATAATTTTTATTTTTTTTAAGGAACTGTTATGATTTTCATAAAACACGTTTTACAATAAAAATTATTGCATTTTTTGCAAAATTTGTTTGTCCTAATGACACATGTCTTGCAACAGCAGAACTTCTGTTGTTTGAGGGATACTGTTTCATGAACAATGTCATCAACTTTAGGTCTAGTCAGATAGTATTTCACAATATCCATCAGAAATTCTTTTGAACTTTTTTTGTGACTTGGATTAGCACAATTATAAAGTATTACTGCATTGGTGACAGCGGCCTGAAGTAATCTAATAAAAACCACCCACATCCACTTTTTTGATCGAATGCATGGCATAACATCATTGCAATGTCCATCATGAACATCAACCCCTCCCATAAACCTATTATAAAGATACTTACTCCAGATGCTGTAGAAATTATTGAAATCGGTTTAGAATCAATAATAGTAATTAAATTCATTCCGCTCTTCTGATCGTGCTTTGTGGCGTATGTGCCTCTTGTTGATTTTTTATCAATATAATTTTTTTCTTTTATCCTATTTTCTCTAATAGTACCAGTGGAACGTAAACCCATTTTTCTTAAATGTACAAAAAGGTCTAAGCTTGTGAAGTAATTGTCCATGTATAGACGGTAAAGGTATACTTTACGAAAAGTTAGCGGTGAAAAAAAAATGTCAAGTAAGTTCATTACTACCCGAGTTCCTAAAGCACATTTGGCTAATTTATCCCCAATAGTTGAATTCTTCCCACAGTATAGATCAAAATCTAATAAAAATCCATCTAATGTACATAGACCCCAAAATTTCAGACCGAATCTAATTGGTTTGCCGCGAATAAACTGTTTCATACTAGTTCTAGCGTAGCATTTGGCCATCATTTCATCTACAGATATCGCGGTTTGAAAGTACCCGAACAATTTTATGTTTCTACGAAACAGATTCATGACTTGACGAACTCGCCAAGCTTTATCATTGCAATCTTCATCCCCTGGTTTTGATAATTTCAACTTAGATTTTATATTTTCAAATGTACGGCGTCCCATAGCCGATTTCACTACATCACTAGGTAAAAAGGGATCATTAGACCAATAATCTCTTTGACTTTTCCTTTTATTGAATGCTGAGAAAAGTATTATTCCTATAAATATATTCAAATCTGACATTGTTAGACTGCAATTATTCATCTTAGTTGATTCTATAATATAATTTTTAATTTCTTTGCAAAAAAATGTCTCAAATAGGTCAACTGGACACATATTTTTACTGTCTTTTTTATGACTATCAGATAATAATATTTCATTTTCAACTTGGCAGGAATAACTTTTTTCTCCGTCGATACATTTATAAATATATTCATTTTCCAATTTAGATTGATCATTCGTATAATTATTAGAAGTTTCTGCGTATGTACTCAGTAATAAGTTATCAATAGATTCAGAACCAGAATCTTCGTCACTCTGACCAGAACTGCCCGAATCATCTGGATTAGGTACCAAAATATTATGATCATCGTTATCATCAGAATAATCTTCTTCAGACTCTGATTGAGATCTTACATTTCTACGGCGTTTTCGAGCCATTACAATTTTAAAACTTGAAAAGCTAAATGCATAAGTAAAATATTAACGCTAATATTTAGAACATTAACAGTATAGTAGACAAAGAGTGAAAAAACTAAAGATTCTTCAAAATCGATTTATGAACATTCAATGATGATTCACTATTTTGAAATTCAGATAAAAACATTACAAAAGCTTTTGGCAAAATGCGGCAAATCGAATATAGTAATTAAAGTCAGACTTTTTCGATTGAGAATTCAATATAGTTTATGAAACAATTCCAAAAGTTGCATAACTCAAATTTTTTAAGGTTTTTGATTTTTTTTTTGAATTTCAAAAAATCTTAAGAATTTTAAGGTTTTTGATTTTTTACTCAAAAACAAAGCGTTATATAAGAAAAAGTTAGAGAATAAAAAGTACTTAGAATTGACCAAGAAGTAAATCTGAATTTTTTCGAGACGATTCGATGAAATTTTCCAATTTGTCATAAATTGCCAATTGGCAAAAATAAAAAAGTTGCTCAAAGCTCAGTGAAAAAATTTAGACATATTCCTTGATTGATTCTAAGCACTTTTTATTCTTATTGATTTTTTCGTCGAATGCATTATATTCGAGAAAAAAATTCGTGAAAGTTTGGGCAAAATTTTGCGCTTCAGGCACCATTTTCTAGCCGCCATATTGAATTTCTGGATTCGGGACCAAACTGAATTTAAAGTACAACTCATTTATGCACTCATAGTTGAAAAATAAAGTTCCGTCCTCAACGTTAACATAACAAGAAATTGGATTTAAAAAAAAAGTATCGAAATTTTGCATTTTTTTTTAAACGTCGCCATATTGGATTTTTGAGTGAAAAATACACAATTCTGATACCAGAAATGGAAAGTAGAGAAAAAAATACTTAAGAAAAAGTATGTTTGCTTGGAATATATCCGTGGAATATGTGATAGATTTACGGTTGAAAACAGAGTTACGATTTCTCTGTTTTGGACGTTAATGGGTTAAATTGCCACGTGAACGCGTGTAGATAATTAGATAATAAGGTCAGCAACTGCCACAAAGGGTAATTAAAACCATCTAGAGTCAACTAAATACAACTGTAAAAATATAGCAATATGTGTCAACTCTGTAAACTAAACTTCTGTGAAGTGTTCTGGGCCAATAAAACATAATTAATATAAAAAAAACCCTTGTGTACTATATTGATAACAATAACTAAACCTCAATCAGAACAAATAAATTTGAATCAACTTCGCAGTAACGACGTCCAGGTAAGAGTACTCTACTTGTAGACTAACCATTAGCGTCCACGCACAAGGCTAGTTAACCGGACGTAAACGCAACGTCCGCCAAACGCAGCCTAGGACAGAATACCGTCTGCAGTCAATTCCACAGTCCGCGTATAACTTTAGTAACAGAACAGGCTCTTGAGCCGAAGCCTTGTTCTCGCGAATAAATAATTCCTACTATCTAGTATGGTCTTTACAATCGTCTCTCAATAATTGCGCGTGTGGCGGGTGGATAACGGCTACCAACACACGATCGAGATGATAGAGAGAGAGAGAGAAAGAGAGAGAGAGAGAGAGCATGCCCTCTCTCTTTCGCATACTGTATATCGACGGCTGACTGGAAG
>QLSS01000393.1:0-18474 GCA_024372645.1 Trichomalopsis sarcophagae
CAAAATAAGCTTGTGTCTCGACGCGCAGGGCGCTACGGGTCTGTAGGCTGATTTGCGAGAAGAAAAATTCATTTTTATAAAGAGAACTTTGCAGCCAAAGCTCAGAGACGGAGCCGCCAGGGATTTTCCGATTTATGTTCGCAAATTAAGCTTGTGTCTCGACACGCAGGGCGCTACGGGCCAGTAAGCTCATTTCCAAATAAAAAAGAATATTTTTATAAAGTGAACTTTGTAGCTATACCTCGGAGACGAGGCTACCCAGGCTTTCCCGCTTTATTTTCGCAAAATAAGCTTGTGTCTCGACGCGCAGGGCGCTACGGGTCTGTAGGCTGATTTGCGACGAGAAAAATTCATTTTTATAAAGAGAACTTTGCAGCCAAAGCTCGGAGATGGAGCCGCTAGGGATTTCCCGCTTTTTGGTAACAAAATATGGACAGTGGGCGACGAACCACTACGGTGAATGTCGTATGGTTAATTAGATAGGTTAGATGCATTTGGGGTTTCCAAACAGGATGAAACTTTATTTACATTTTCATAATGATAATTTCTAAGATTGGAGTTGGATAACCTGTCAATAGGTTATGTTTCGATGTGCGTTGCGCTACGCACTTCCCTGCTTTTTCCGAATCGTTTAATTTTGTCCATGTTTTCGGCACAAGCCGATCATCCGACGGCGCGGCAATAGTTGCGCTCACCGATCGCGTCTGCTCCCCCTTTGCCCCGCGCTGCCGTCACCGACCTTCTTAGCAACTGCTTCCCCCACGCAGCGGCGCCGCGCGACCGCCGCGCACACTTCCCCTCACGCGCTTCTCCGCCGGGCGCTGTGGTGGGGGAATTTTCTTTTCCCGACTAGGAAATTGAAAACTGAAGGAAAATTTTCCGGACCAATTCCCTTAGACTCAGTTTTTCGCGCTGATTACGATGGTATAAAAATGTTGTATTGTTTCAGAATCACCCTGTAGAGAGAGGTAAGCCTTACTGCCTAGGAGGTTTGTACTATCTTGGATTGATTTCTTTTTGATGAAACCAAATTGTGAAGTATCTTCGCTTGCTAGCCTTCCTTCAACGTGCCGACATATTTAAAAATGTAATATTTTTAGGTAAATTGATTTAGATCAGACTTAGAATTTTGTATTTATACGTTTTAAATTTACAATTTGTTACACACATCATGTATTATTATTATTATTCTATTATATTATTAAAATAAAATATTATATTACATATTCTAATTATTTTTAAAAATTTTTTAACAGATTTCCGGACTACCTTTGAGGTACTGTTAGTGCGTTTGGCATTTTGTAGTTGTTAGTGCGTTGGGAATTTTGTCTTATTTATTTGGAATTGATTATGTAATAAGATTCGAATAACTAGTACATGTAATTAAAATTTACTAATAAATAATTTTAAAAAGCGCGGAGATTAAATTATATTTTACAGATTATTAGCATTTATACAATAAACCGAGTATAATAAACCACAACTTAAAATAAAATAAAAAATTCGCAGTGGTTTCGAACTCGGATCAAAAAGGTTTGTAGTCAATCACGTTGCCCATTGAACCAACGATGTCGACAATCGAAATCAAGTCTATATGATATCTAAGCTGTGGCCCCATTAGGGATTTCGGATAATATTTTTCATATTATCTGCTTTATTGTGCGTTTGTAATGTTTATTACTAGTTTCGCACCGTTATTCTGCGCTGGAAACAGTAATAAGCATAGTTAAAGTGCGAAGCATTACCATTGATACTGTTACGTCCGGGTGGCCACACAGAGCGAATACTAGCACGTTATAAATAATTATGAATTCCCAGTCGAAGAGACCTTTTATTAAGCGCAGTCCGCTCGCACGGCACCACTTAGGAAGAAGGTAAAGAAGTGCACGACTTGACCGGTAGCTCGGCTGACTGACGATAGCGATAGCTCACGAACCGAGGAAACTCAGAGTGGATTCTTTATGTACTGAATTAGTTAGGATTACACTTTAAATACTGATACAATAAAGTTACATGCGACACTGATATAAATTGTCGAAGGTTTACTGGAGAAACGACTTACCTTCATGAAGCTCAATCCGTTGTTACCGATAGGGTGCCTCGCTCTCTTACTGGCATCGCAGCTCGTCTCAAAAGGGCGCGTAGTTTGAGATGTAATAATTTGTACGCAAGAGTTGAGTGACTAAAAGAAATAGTTTATTTGGTTCGTTAGATAATAAAATAGCCCAAGGTACAAGTCCTCGACTGAGCACAACTCGTGTCTGAGGTAGAAATGTGACTGAGCCCAAAAACTTGGCGAATGCTCTGATTCTAAGTTCGACTACAGAATAATAGTTTAAATCGCTAGTCGGGCAGAGCTTCGCCCTACCAGTAGGAATTCCGGAATACGAAAGAATACTCCTCTTTGTTTTCCATTGGTATTTATAGGGATGTGGGTAATGCATAAGCATAGGGATGGATTTGGCCAATCAGGAGTTAGGGAGGGTGTGAGTCTCCGTAGGGGTGGGTGCCCCTTTTGTTAATCAGTGCGTCTCGTGCGCGTCCCCTAGTCTGGCCAGCTGCAATGGTTTTCTCTATTGTAATTTCCCTCATTGTCGTATCGATTTCCACTTATTTGGGTCGTTCGTCTAAGATTGATGGCTTCCTTATTGTTCGGTAGCTGAGGGGTGTCTCCCCTTGTTTGACCTGGTTTATTCAGGATCGTTGCCCTTTCATCCGTTGCCGCGCGTGTCAGTAGCTTGGTTATTTTGTCGTGTTACCCAATACCGTGGTGAGGTATATTGTTGGTCGACATGTTACCTGCAGCCTGCGGGTGCGTTGAGCGGTGAATCTACATTATAGTAGGTTGACGTGACAATACATAGCCCAACAACTTTTACTGTCTCGAGCGGTATTTATCAATCGCGCGTGCTTATGTTACCGGCAGAATATTGAGCTCCGGCAGAACACCAGAATCAGGCTCAAGCGCCGCGGTGGTCGGCGTACGTACTTGCGCTCGGAGTGCCTCACTTTAGGATGGGGCTTTGCGCTTCTATTAAGGTCTATCTTCTTTGGTACGGCATCGGCATTGGCAACTCCATGGAGGAAGAGAGAAGGAGACCAAACTACCTACTTTCCAAATGGCTCCCTTTTTCCGACGAAGATGGCCAAGTTCGCTTGGCAGAACCGCCAGACCTAGCGAGTAACAGAGCTCCTGTCGGTGGCTTATGGTACTATAGTGAATTGCAAAATAATATCGACGGCTGATATGAGAGCAAGGTTAATGTATACATTTTTAATTAAACCTATTAAATGTATGATAATTTTTTATATGCGATAAAACAGTTAAAAACTTAAGCTTAAACTACTATATCCAATAAATTAAACTTAAGCCCGTTACTAAACCCCCGAATGGGGACGATGATCATATGCAACTTTCCCTTTTTATTTAGAGATCTCGATGGATAAAGACGTCGTCTGCCGACTTTTTGACTAGAGTTCAAATCCAATGCTCGATTTTTTTATTTGCTATAAAATGTTCAATTTGAATATTAAATTAATCTTATTTTCAAAAAAGAAATTAAATTTATAATAGTTTGTTAAAATAACGGGTAAAATATCTTGTAACCTACTCTGTTTCCGTAAATCTATAAAATATTATTTTAACAAATTATTATAAACTTAATTTCTTTTTCGAAAATAAGATTAATTTAGTATTAAAATAAACATTTACAAGCAAAGCAAACAAAAAAAAAATTAAAAAAAAAATCGAGCATCGGATCTGAACTCTAAACCTAAAGTTAGCAGACGACGCACAGTGTCGGAAATTGGACAAAATTCGCTCAACTACTGGTTTCGCAAGGTATTCCCCTAAAACCACTTGAAAAGGGTTCCCTGATACTCCTAAAAACAGGTGTCACTGCGATAATTTTGATATTTTCATTCCCGCATTTGTAGGCAACGATAGACCAATGACACCTCATTTCACCATTTTCTCGAATTTGTCATAATCGTGTAAAGTTGTATATATGTATATATAACTTCATATATACCCATATATATACCATTATACTATATATATATATATATATATATATATATATATATATATATATTATTTATACTAATAAATGGATGGTTCTCTGTGAAATCGAGAACTAAAAAATTAATATAGCCATAAGTTTGAGAATATGTTCTATAGATATCCAAATGGTCTTATGAAAATCTTACGTGATTTTCAGGTGGTAATCACGGGATTTTTTCAGTTGACATTAATTAATTACGTGATTACTCACGTGATTATAAAGCAATGTATCTCGCGATTAATCATAGGATTAATCACGTGACTACTCACGCAATTAATTACAGAACTAATCATTATTGCGTAACCATAATTAATTAATTTTTATTTTTATTTTTTGCAAATAATGCATGTCCTCTGTTACTTCGGGAATTGTGTGAATTTGATTGTGGTATGATATAAGAAGCAAATCTTATAGGAATGTGTATAAAAGTTAAATATTCATTTTCATAACTTTTTGATCATTATATTATGATATATTGATTGTTAACTGTTGATAGGAGTCTAGACCAATTCTGGAATTTATGTACATATTCTTATACTACTTTAACCGAGCTGTATAACTTATTTCGTAACGATGGTCTTGAAATATCCTACGTTATAAGTGTCAAATTTGCATATTAACTACTTATTAACCATCATATTATGTTTGTTTGATGTATAACTTCTAGTAGAAGGTCAGACCCACTCTAAAACTTTATAGATATTTTTTTACTTTAAAAAGGTATCTCTTTTGGTCTAGATCCACGGGATCGAACCAGCAGAATTTCGGATTTAAAGGTTTAAATTGCAAATAAGGTAGCCTAAACATATATATATATGACTTTAAGGATATTTTTATTGAAAAGGTGAGAAAATTTTACAAAAAAAAAGTATTCCTATGTCTATAGTGAAAAATGTTTCCCTGAGCAGCAATCATTCAAAATAGGCAAAAATGCAGAAAATGCTTAGCACCTGCTTTTGACCCCCTATAACTCGAAGAGTATCGATGAAAAAAGTCTGAAAAAATTCAAAAGACTATTTGGATATCTATAGAACATATTCTCAAACTTATGGCTATATTAATTTTTTAGTTCTCGATTTCACAGAGAACCATCCATTTATTAGTATAAATAATATATATATATATATATATATATATATATATATATATATAGTATAATGGTATATATATGGGTATATATGAAGTTATATATACATATATACAACTTTACACGATTATGATAAAATAGAGAAAATGGTGAAATGAGGTGTCATTGGTCTATCGTTGCCTACAAATGCGGGAATGAAAATATCAAAATTATCGCAGTGACTCCTGTTTTTAGGAGTATCAGGGAACCTTTTTCAAGTGGTTTTAGGGGGATACCTTGCGAAACCAGCAGTTGAGCGAATTTTGTCCAATTTCCGACACTGTGCGACGCCTTTATCCTCACGACCATCGAGATCTCTGCTATATAAAAAGTGAAAGTTGCATATCATCATCGCCCCCATTCGAAGATTTAGTAAAAGGCTTAAGTTTAATGTAGTAGATATAGTAGTTTAAACTTAAGTTTTTAGCTGTTTTTAGGATGCAAATTTTGAAATGAGAATTGATAAAGAAAATTATCATACATTTATAATAGGTTTAATAAAAAATTTACATTAAATCTTGCTCACATATCCAGGGTTGGCGACCGGAAGTGCAGAAAACGCACCAAGCGGCTCACTTCAGACCGCGCGGAGTAGAAAATGAATTTCCATAGTCCATTTTGCGAGAGTTGCTCTTCTGCTGTACGCGGATCCGCGGCATGCGCAGTGGCCTGCTCCGCGGCCAGGCTCTCATTGGCGCTCCGCACTCGCGCGCAATTTGAAAAAGACGGAGGGCAGGGCTTTGCGTCAGCCTCTTTTCTGTTAGTTACCATCTTAATTAACATGAAAAACTCTTTGTGTACGAACTGCTTCAAGCAGCTTCAGCTGCTTGAAGCCACGCTGGATGCGCGCTTTGGTTTCCGTGAACGATTTGCTCTGCAAGCGACAACGGCAAAGTTATGGCTTGCGAATTCCAAACGAAATCGGCACCGACTTTACGAACGATAAAAAAAACACTTACCAAATCCTGGGAATAGTTGTTCATCCTCTTTCTGAACCACTGGCTGGGCGTTGACGACGACATCTTGTCACTGGCAAAAATCTGTACTGGCAAGATATAGCGTCCGAGCGATGCTGCTTCCGTATGCACAGGTCTTACCTCTGCGGTATACCGAACACGAATGTGCCGGAGATGCCTGCACGACTGAGTTGTGCCGGTGAGCCAAACATCGACCAATCCTGCGTTTATGGCCACCAATTCGCCGGCCGGCGAGAGAAAGTTTTCGCGCGCCGAAAGGGACTAAGACAATGGCTACGGCCAGGGTTCGCCGACCGGCGAGAGAAAGTTTCCGAGCACCGAAAGGGACTAAGACAATGACTATATATAATCAGTGTTACTGATTTACTTCAAGGCCCCTTATACGAACCTAATTTAAATAAAAATGGTTAAAATAGTGCCCTATTAACTTGTGGTTGTGCATTTTACACTGCAAATTTTGTACGAAAGTAGAAAAAAAGAAAAAAAAATTCGCCGGGTATCGGACTCGAACCCGGGAGAATAAGATTACTGAGCAACGACGTAGACCGCGTCGCCACAAACGTCTTTGGAGGAGAGAGATTGAAAGTAGCATATGTTTATCGCAAGGGCGGGGAGGCTTTTAGTTTAAATTGGGTTTGTTGAAGCTTAAACATAATTTGTTAATATTTAGGTACTAATTGTTTTTTTATATTTTAACGTGTTTTTGTAATAATGTTGTTTTCTTAGTACCTGTTACAATTCTGACGAGTGGAGCTATTTATACATAAAATATAATTTGTATAATTATTTTAACGAATTTAATTGTATTGTTTGAATAGTGCATTTTATACTGCAAATTTTATAAGTAGAAAAAAAAGAAAGAAATTTGCCGTATACCGGACTCGAACCTGGGAGCATAAGAATACTGAGCAACGACGTTGACCGCTCCGCCACAAACGTCGTTGGAGTAGAATGATTGAAAGTAGCATATGTTTATCGCAAGGGTGGGATGGCCTTTAGTTTAAATTAAGTTTGTTTAAGCTTAAACATTATTTGTTAATATTTAGGTTTTTAGAGCTGATAGCGTTTATAAATTCGTTTGCATAGTCATAGGGGGTTTACTTGTATATAAGCTACCTACTGACGTATATCCCTATGTGAAAATCGTTGTGTAGCTTTCTAATTATTTTTTTTTTTTTAGTACACTAAGATTTCTTCATGTTAATTAAGATGGTAACTAACAGAGAAAAGGCTGAAGCAAAGCCCCGCCCTCCTTCTTTTTCAAATTGCGCGCGAGTGCGGAGCGCCAATGAGAGCGTGGCCGCGGAGCAGGCCACTGCGCATGCTCCGGATCCGCGTACAGCAGAATAGCAACTCTCGCAAAATGGACTATGGACCCTGGTAAAAATAACTTATTAAATCCGATTCGAAAGATAATAGGGTTCAATTGGATTTCTTAATCGGAAATTATCTAATTAAAACCAATTTAATCGATTAAAATCTATTTAATCTGATTATAAATTTTAGTCGGTCTTAATCGGATTTAAACAGTTGTGTTTTTAAATAAAATGTTAATTTGTTGAAAAATACAACTGATTGAATCCGATTAAAACCGACTAAAAGTCATAATCAGATTAAATAGATTTTAATCGATAAAAATTGGTTTTAATTGAATAATTTTCGATTAAGAAATCCAATTAAAACCTATTACCTTTTGAATAGGATTTAATAAGTTATTTTTACTAGGGGAAATTCATTTTCTACTCCGCACGGTCTGAAGTGAGCCGCTTGGTGCGTTTTCTGCACTTCCGGTCGCCAACCCTGCCGTCGATATGATATTTTATTATGATAATATAGTACCATAAGCCACCGGCAGGAGCTTTGTTACTCGCTAGGTCGGGCGGTTCTGCCAAGCGGACCTGGCGATCTTCGTCGGAGAAAGGGAGCTACTTTCGGCGATTCGGGCAGCGGGCTATAGGAGTTTGGTCTCCTTCTCTCTTCCTCCATGGGCAACTCTCCTACTAACCTCTTTACCTCTGCCACGGGGCACTGGCAGTTGGCACTGCACTGGCGCAAATTAAGAGTAGCTAGCAGACGAAAAATCCTATCCTGTTTTCTCTCCTGTACTCTAATCTGCATAGGATTTAACAAATTTTATTCCACTTTTTTTATTTTAATTTTAAGTAAGTACTGTAAAATTAATTAAAATTATATCATCTATTATGAGTATATCTATTATTCTAGTGGCAATAACCTTAAGGAAGTTTGTTAACTGCACTAGTGAATATGTATGCCTTTTTTATTTGTTATTATTGTTGATTTAATATACTTACACTAAAGAAGCTAATTATTTATATGAAATATTACATTCCAATACTAATTTGATGAATTTTTTAATTTTAAGATGTAGAATTGTTCTATATTATGAGCTTTGTATATTACCTGGTGAAAAAAACTTGTGACAAATCGTGCTGAACCGTGCCAAACTGTGTGAGACTATGCCAAACTGTGCTAAATTGTGTTAAATCATGGTACACTGTGCTATACTTGTGATATTTTGAGCATTCCGCATCGTTTGGCTTAGTTTGGTACAGATTGACACAGATTTATGAATTAAAAAAAATTTTTTTACAGAAAAGTTAGCATTGTTTGGTACAAAATGTCACAGTTTGTCACAATGTGGCATAACATGATGATACAATATGATGTAATTCAGCACATTTGTTTATATTTTCTATTCAATTTCTCCCAATAAACAACAAATTTTCTAAAAGCACTCTTAAATATGACTTTCTCTGGATAAACAGACGTATTTAAGAAATACTGATAGGAAACATTTAATATGGCTTATAGGTTGCGGAGTGTAGTATCTTCATGCATTTGCAAAGATTTCTTTTAGAAATTATAAATGCAATCTTGAAGCCATCATAAAGATTACTTTAAGAGCTTTGCGACTCAATAAAGATACCTTTCGACTGGACACTCCGGAACCTATAAGCCATCTTAAACGATTCTTTTTAGAATTTCTTGTAAGCATCCGTTTACCTAAAGAAAGTTATCTTTAAGTGCACTTTTAGAATACTTGTTTGTTTATTGGGTTATTTATTTAATTTACATACACTTTATAATTATTTACGCATTTGCACTGAATCCTAAAACACGCATATGCCTACATTCATGCACACGTATTATTTTATAATATATAATTATAATTTGTACCATCTTATATACTAACTACCATAGATTCTTACCGCTTGCGAGAGAGAAAAACCGGACATCACCTGGTGCCAGTTCCACAATAGTCACTTTTTTCACCCGGAGATATTTATTTATCTATTTATTTAAATACCATATATATATGACTGTACATAGAGATGGCATACATAAACATTAATAAACTTAAAACTACAATATAGTCAAGATAATGCAATCAACGCCCTATCATGCCCTTATACTTTTCCATAAAAAAAGTTAACAATATTAAAATATATAACATCCAAAATAATTCTTTGCTATAAACATCTTTAGTTTCCTTTTAATAGAGACTTTACTTGTTGATAGGTCTATATCATTCGGTAGAGTGTTAAATACCCTCATAGCCACATAATAGCTACTTTTTTTGCTTACTGTTTTATCAATTTTAGGCAATGGTAGATTCTTGTTTCTTGTCTTATTTATACTTTTTACATATCTGTCTCTTAACTCGTTATAATGATATACTTACACTCTAGTTCGAACATTTGCCTTATAGGTAGAGGTTGGTTCTGTTATATAATAGCTTTTATTTATAATTCGAAGTATTTTCTTTTGTATACCTTGAATTAAATTCAAATAATTGTTATAAGCCCCACCTCATGTAATTATACCATAGTTTGTAATAATTTGAAAGAAGGCATAATATAGTAACATTAGCGTTTTACTATTCATAACTTTCTTTAGCTTCGCAATAATAAAGATTAAATATCTTGTTGATTTTACAGATAGACAGCTTTTTGACAGCTTTTTATGAGACTCTTACAGTCATCTTGCTTAGGCGCTCTTTAAGACATCATTTTTTAGAACAACTTTGATGACTCTAAGACAGGAAACATGGCGAAAAAAAGACGTTAACTAGACAACTTTTAGAAAACTATGAATGTATTTCAAATTGTCATACGCAACTTATAAGATTGTAAGATCTTATATCAGATCTTGGCGAAGATCTTGGCGAAGATCGTACATAAGATCTTATTAGTGATTTTCAACCAAGAACTAACATTAAATCTTCCATAAGATCTTATGTTTATAATAACAAAAAAAATATTTTCATCAAATATTCATTCAAGATCTTATGTAAGTTCTTATAAAATACCTTATGTATACTTAAAGAGATATCTTTTTATTCATCATTTACTTGAGATCGTGTGCATGATTTTTTATAAGATCCTATGTATCTTGAGTATAAGTGATCAATAAAACGGTATCTCTTTAAGTGTTATATCAGATATTAGATAAGAACATACGATCTTATCTTCATTCTTGGTCGAGAATCGAAAGTCGAAAAAATTATTAATTGGAAGAATTACAATTTTCATTAAAAATCTTTTTTTTTTAAATATTTTACATTTTATCACGACAGTTGCGTCAACTAATTTCTGAAAAATGTTGTAATTCTGTTCTTGTTAATGTGTGCACCTTGCTGCATCCTATTAGAATACATTCTTCAATTTTACAAATATTTTTTAATTTAGCTCTATGTAAATTAGTTTGTTATAAAAAAGGCATTTTTTTATACAATAACATTTCACAGACAATTAAAGTAGCGGTAACAATAACTACATTTCTTCATTCGCAGTAATAATTTATTTTCATTTTCAAACCAAAAGGTCCTTTCATTGTGCAGCGGCCCCCAATTTTTAACAATCTCAGTAAGATGATTTAAGGAGGTTCGATACCAAAATGAAAATGTTTGGAATGTTTTGAAAACAATTAAAATCTGTTACTAAACATGCGATATACTTGTTGGTAAAATATTAGATCAATTGTCAGTTGTGATGTTGCGCTTTTTATAACCGATTCCGGTGAAGTAAACAATCAATTTACACTTGTTTTTAACTCGATCTTCATACCGCGGATTCTTACATCTACAGAAGGGGACAACATATAGGTATAGGAACAGGTACGCCTGGTGTGGCAAAGGTGTAGAAATAAAGCTTATTACACACTGATTTACTCTGGATAACAATATTCGTATATTCTGCAACTCCCAGTACGGAACAGACTTGGTCTGAATACAATTTTACCCGTAATTACGTACTTTTTAACCAAATGCGTGCTGTTACTTGATGTTAAACGACTTCATAAAATAACAATTGTCATACTCGATACTGATGTGATTAAATAAACAACGAGCTCCGACTATCAATATAACAAGACCAACCGTTTTGTCGTGACTTTACAACCCGTATTTAAATCGTCCAGTATGGCGTCGGCATCGCTTTCAGAGGATGCGGCCTCCGTCAAGATGGCGTCTGACCGTTATATTTGCCCTCTGGCCTCGCAGGAAATGATTCTCTCGATGTCGTCTTTCCTGCTGTTGGAATACTTGCTGAAAAACGCGAAACTCTCCTAGAACGTTGCGAGCGCTGTGATGTAGTGGGCGCGGAATGGCGCCCGACGTTGGCGTCAAACGTCGTCCCTCGCTGAGCGTCCTCGGGTACCGGATGTGCCAGGACGTCGGTGCCGAGGATGCGGTTGAAGGCGATGCTGCGTGATGGACTGCTACTGACAGGTCGACGATGAGCTATGCTGTGTCGACGTCGGGAGGATGCTCCGCTGCTGGCAGAGACGACTTGCTGAACGCAGCAGAGCCGCTCTGTGGCGTGCTGAACGACGACGATCGGCTGCTGGCAGATGAGCCGGTGAGAATCCTCCTCTGCGGCTGTACGTGGGCCTTAGAGGAGTAAAAAAAAAGTGCGTCGGCGCGGGCTAATAATGGCCGACGCGAGACGTTGATGAGTCGTGTGATGAACGACGGATAAAAGCGTCTGCGTGGTGTAGAGGATCAACGCGAGACATTTGATCCTCTACACCACGCACCAAAATGAAGTTGTCGATGTGAAAAGTCGACAGAAAGATAAAATTGGCGTCGCGTGGCTGTAAAGATGCCGACGCGAGACGATGAGAAAAGTCGGTGTAGTGAAGGCTGCTGGCGAGAAAGCCAAGGCGAGCTCCAAAGAGAGCGAGCTCGCGATCGAGGCTTTGCGAAATGGCGCGGCGTCGAATATGGAGCCGCGCGATGACTCGTGGATTGCGAGTTCTAAATTGGGGTCACCACTTTAGAAGCTAGAGGAGCTCCTAACTTCTGCGCTCTGATTAGAGTTAAGGCAGGAAAGGGGACAGACCGGGTTGAATGAGTGATAAGACTCGGTGTGATTAAGACTAAACTATATTGTAAGATTACAGAGTTAAGAGAAGACCGCAAGGTCTGTCCCAATCGGCGCCCAGGCCGAGACTGATAAGAAGTCAAGCTCGCCTCGCGCTCGCCACGGCGTGGTGGTCCGCCAGGTGGCGTGTCGGTTCCTTGGTGGTGCCCGGAGGGGACCCCCACATATATATACAATACCCGAGACCATTGCTGAATCGTTATCGATTCACAGCGGCTTAAAAATCCTCTTTGTATTATTTAGTCCTCGACTTATTGGCGCCATGATCCAAAATATAAGTTGTCCCGTTCGCCTTACCTCTTTCTATCCAGACTCCGCCATCGCGTCATCTAACCGAAACGGACAATACTTGTTGGCTTATTTTACGCGGTTCGTACAACAACAAAACGACGAGAAAACGCGATCTCTTTCGTGACAACTTCATTTGTGACTTAAGCGAACCCTCGCGACTCGACGACTCCATAGGTACGACTCTACAACGAAGGACTGCTACTTCGACTGCTCCGACTGTTCGGCTCCAGGATTAACGACGAATTGAACGACGAGTAAGCTTCATCGCGGCGCGGTTAACCATTTCAACTACACGCCTTTTTATTACAAAAAAAAAAAAAAAAAATTATTACCATGAACCACTTTTGAGATGTACAATTCTCAATTACAGAAATTAAAAAAAAATTGAGTTCATGTATAAATGATGCATTGTATAAACCTAAAACTTGGTATGTAAGCCCTTGTTATGTTATGTATTTCAACATATTTGTACAGTTTAGTGACTTAAATGTAACCAGAAGATCTAGTTCGTTTTAAATATACGCTTTTGGCCCAAAATTTTTAAAACAATGTACTCTAGCAAACAATGCTCGCTCCTCTCGCAGGTCATACATGTTTATTATTTTTCATTGTGGAGCAGGTTTTACAAGATTAAAATATGTGAAAATTTTTTGTATAAAATATGTCAATATAATATATTATCATTTTAATATAGTTTGTGATGCGATAAGATAAGATACAAAAATACTTTTTTCAATTTGTACTTCAATATGTATTATCAAATATTTAAATTAATTTGTAAAATGGTTTAGTAAATCTGTATATATTCTGTTTGATTATCATTATAAATAACGATTGAAAACAATATAAACGATGATTAAAGTATACAAAAAGCAACAAAAATATATATTATTACGACAAAATAATAATCAAGTGGCGCGGTAGCGCCAGGAATGCGAGTTTGAAAAGCCTGCGGCTACCGCAACACTATTTACTCCTATATTAGGTTTTCAAATTTTCGATTCAATAAATACAAATATTTAAATTATTGTATCTAAATTGTTTTGACGTAAAATCGTATTTGTATGCTTAACTTTGATTTCCAATTGATATATCGCCAAGATAGGGCTTGACTATACGACAAGCTTAACCTATAAGCTTATTGCTTAATTTACCCACGAAAAGCAATTCACTTGTATAAGCTTTATAAGCTCTCATTTTCATTGCTTTCTGCTTTACTAAGCCACTGAGGATGTCTTACGTAAACATAATTTTAAAATTTCGAATAGTTTGATAAATATATGGTTAAAAAATAATCTCGAGTAGTGCGAGAAACTCGAGTATCTCAAAAGATTCGAGTAACCCGAAAAATTCAAGTAGCTCGGAAAATTCGAGTAGCTCGGAACATTCGAGTAGCTCGGAAAATTCGAGTAGTTCGAAAAATTCGAGTAGTTAGAAATATTTGAGTATCTTGACTCGACCCAGTACTCGTCGTCAAGCTCGTCGAGTCGAGTTTTTCGATCGAGTAACCCGACTTTTCGAGTACTGTGTGGTCGATGACGAAGTGTAGGTAGAGCGCTCCGTGGCTTTTTGTGTCTAGCTGTAGAAATCATTAGAGGAAGGTCTTCCGAAGTGTAGGTAGAGCGCTCCGTGGCTTTTTGTGTCTAGCTGTAGAAATCATTAGAGGAAGGTCTTCCGGTGTACAGAGTGGCCGATGACGAGGTCTAGGTAGTTCACCCCGTGGTTTTTGGTGTCCAGGTGTAAAAATCGTTTGAACGTGTTGACTAGGTATACAAGGTGGCCGGCGACGAGGTCTGGTGGTGCGCTTTGAAGTTTTTTGTGTTTAGTTGTAAAAATCATTTAAGAGCTCTGTCTAGAAGTACAGGGTGAACGGCGACGAGCTCTAGGTGGCGCGCTCCGTAGTTTTCGTGTCTACCTGTAAAAATCATTCAAGAGTGGTGTCTAGGTGTACAGGGTGGCTGATGGCGAGGTCTAGGTGGTGAGCTCCGTAGCTTTTGGTGTCTTAGTGTAATAACAATATTTTTGGACTGCGAAAATTTACACCTATCTAAATTATTTTAACATGCATTATCAATCATAGGTACCATACTAATATTTTGCGACAGAACAATCAGTGTTCTCATGTTAATGATAAAAATGTTTCAAATAAAACCATGGTCTAAAGGTGTTTAAGACGCTTACATTTTATTTTTAGGACAAATATGAAATACGCAAAATAATTTACGTAAAAGGACTGAAATCTTAAAAAAAATTGACTTTTCAAAACGTAAAAGATTAGGCGAGTTTGATATATTCCGCAATGGAATTACAGATGAAAAAGAACAAATCAATAAAGAATCAATCAAACAAAGTCAAGTTAATTATATATTTAATCATAATAAAGCAAAAAAATTTTTCTTTTCAATTAAGGGCTTACTTAATTTCGTGTTTTTTTATATATTGATCCATTAGAAACAACTCTCAAGATACCTATTACGTAACTTGCCATGCCAGCTTCATTTTGTTTTCTGGTGAACAACTAAAATTTGTTTATGCATTAGAACGTGATACAGTTACCATAAGTACAATAAAAAGGGCATGCCAAGTAACGTAATAGGTATCTTGAGAGTTGTTTTTAATGGATCAAGAAATAACATAAGGTTAAGTAAGCCCTTAATTAAAAAGAAAAATTTTCTTGCTTTATTATGATTAAATATATTATTAACTTAATTTTGTTTTATTCATCTCAGTTCTTTTTTATCAGTAATTTCGTTGCGGAATATATCAAACTCGCCTAACCTTCCCCTTTTTTAAAAGTAAAACATTACATGCTACATTGATATACTGGAATTATACATGTGTATATATATATGTACTCATATCCCCGCCCTCCAAACCGCAAGGTCCGCGCACAATGACGGCAATACGACGATATTTATGCAGCACTCGAGATTGCCAGGCTTTTGACCGTCATATGCTCAGCATGTGGCTGTCCGAGTGCAGCACGGGTGCCGCCAGTGTGCCGGCATTTTGCTGTTTCAGTTTTTGTGCTCTATTACGCATCCCCGAAAACAGCGCGTGCTGAGTACTGTGTGCCCAGCACGCGTGCCGTCATATTGCGGTCATGCGTGGTCGAATGTATTTTGAAAATCGGCCGCGGAAATTTGCCTGCAATTTGTTAGCACGGTGGACTTATTATTTTTTGTTTTGGGTAGCGAAGGTCATCTCTAAGTCATGCAGCCAGTTCAACAGGATCCACCTGCGTAATTCCTCTGGCAACGCCAGAATTAAAAAAAATCGTAGATATAAGTTGTACGATATCGAGGTGTTGCGTAACGGTGACCTCAAATTTAACCTGCTCTCAAGGACATTTCAAGATTAAATTTTTTTTTTTTCATAGAGTACCCATATTTTCGACTCCGGATTCTAAAAGCGCGTAAAATTTTGCGTTTCAAACCAGATAGTCAACTGGAAATCGAAGAAAGGATTTTTAACATCTAGCGTACTATTTCCTGCGATTCGACATCATTATAAAATTTTTTTAATAATGATAAGTCCCAAGGGTGAAATCCCTTTACCCTCCTAGTATCGTACAATATTATATGAAACAACAACCCTATAAGCGATTTTTTATACATTGTGATGTTGCGCTTTTTATAACCAGAATTTGGTGACGCTAACAATCATATACTCTATTGTTTTGAATCTACTTCGTACCGCGGACTCTTAGATCTTCAGAGGGGGACAAATCGTAGGTTTTAGGAACAGGTCTGCCTGGCGTGGCGAAGGTCTAAAATAAAGTTTGATTCACACTGTTATATTTGGTAACAAATATTCGTATATTCTTCAACCCCCATTACGGAACGGAATTCGTCCGTATACAAATTGTTTAATGATACCGAGACTAGAATTTTCGCGTTCTTTCAATCTTGATTAAACAACTCTCATTATTAATAATCCTCACATATAAAGGCGATAATGTTACTCTAAGAACAACAAACTTGTAATATTAATTAATGAAACAATAAAAATGCAATCGAGTCTATCGTTCGTACACGAGTCTTCCAAAATAGCGTCGGCGTCGCTTTAACGGACGCGGCGTCCCTCAAAATGGCGTACGGCCGGTACTCTCTTGAGATAGCGTTGCCCTCGTCCAGTCACCCTAGTAGTCGTGCTGAAAAACGCGAAAACCGATAGGACGTATCGATAGATCCGTAATCAACGGCGCTATTAACGTGCAATAAGCATGAATACTTGGAATTGCGGGCGCAAACGTATTAAGCTGAGTAACGACCAAGAATACTCGTTTCGCGACGACGTCCCTCGAATACTTTATTCGTGAAAATTGCAACGTATCCGATTAACGCGCGTTCGATTCAGATCTTCAGATCTACAGTGGCTAGGGCGTTATCGTTATTTATGCTGGATCGCTTAGCGATCAACAGCGTCGCTACGCATTAGTCCCAACCGTTGCTGGATCGTTAGATTCTCAACGTCTTAAAATCTCTCTGCGATAATGCTGGATCTCTTGATGATCGACAGCGTCGCTACTTATATTTGTTGCGCGGTGTCTGGATCAGTTTCCGATCAACAGACGGCAATAATGGTTACAATATTTCGCTGGCTTGCACAGCAATCGACCGTGTATCAGCGTTTATCAACTATGGCGGGATCAGTTTGATCGACCGCGTCTCAACCTACTCGAGCGAAGGAATTACGAACGCACGTTACGCGATAATAATTCTGCAGTACAATACCACTCACCAAACATTTAGAATAAAATTCAATATTAGATCAACAACACTTTCTTCGATCTATTAATTCACCTTCTCCACAACAACAACTCTGCGTCTTATCTCCTCTGTAATTTTATCGGTGCTGGGTACTGCTAGAGATGCGTCCTGTTCGATCGAAGGCTGAGAGAATTCTGATGAAGAAGGAAGTCTCCTCCTTCTCACTATTCTGCGCGTCTCCGGAAAACCTTAATTCGCGCCCTCTATATTAATTAAGATTGGCGCGAAATCATCGGCATCAGTTACGCGGACGCATGTAAGCATATGTTATACCGTATAGTCGTTATGTCGCAATTAGTCATAATCCAGTCACCGGGCAGACTCGGTGCACTGGACTCTCACATGTTCATTGGGTCGCCCCAGTGCGGCGACATGGCTCTGATGGTGGTGCGCGCTAGTGGTGTATATACGCTCTCCCACTATCAGCATAAGTCTCGCGGCTGTACGTATATTCGCGCGCGAGTCCCTCTCTCCGCGCGCGCTATACTGCGGCGCGTTATCTCTCTCTCTCCCTCTTGCATCGTCGCTATTCCTCTCCCGCGGCCCGTCGCACTATAGCGGAGCGTACGTTACAAAACCCATATCCAGATTTGTATTCAAATATTTGAATTATCCAAGGACGCCAACCAACACTCCAAGATAGCATGAATTAAGTTGCAAGATCGTCTTAAGGCGGTCCAATCAGATGGCAACACCAACCAGGACTGCCACATGGTAGAAATAGAGTTCCAGGATCAGTCGCAGTTGGTTGAGGTAGCTAGAAACGCCAACCAGCACCATCAGAGAGAGAGAGAGAGAGAGAGAGAGAGAGAGAGAGAGAGAGAGAGAGAGAGAGCACAT
>QLSS01000393.1:18574-56331 GCA_024372645.1 Trichomalopsis sarcophagae
GAGAGAGAGAGAGAGAGAGAGAGAGAGAGAGAGAGAGAGAGAGAGTCCAAACAATTATTCACATCAAAACTAATGGTTTCTGAAGTATGTTAAAAAATTTGTAACCCGTTTCGTCCAGCCATTGTCCAGGAATCATTATGTAAATCGTAAGTCGGTCCAACCAAGTTCTCGTCGTGGATCTTGCACATCAAGTTTTATAATGATGTCGAAATGCAGGAAAAGGTCCGCTAGATGTTAAAAATCCTTCGATTTTAAGTTGACTATCTTCTTTGAAACGCAAAATTTTACATGCTTTCAGAATCCGGGGTCGAAAATATGGGTACTCTATGACAACAAAAAAAAAATCAATTTGACTTTGAAATGACCTTTAAGAGCAGGTCAAATTTGAGGTCACCGTTACACACCCCCTCGATATCGTACAACTTATATCTACGATTTTTTCGATTCTGGCGTTGCCATAGGAATTACGCAGGTGGATCTTGTTGAACTGGCTGCATGACTTCGACATGACCTTCGCTACCCAAAACAAAAATATGACTCTGAACGTAAAATTTCCCACTCTTTCTATTCCCGCAATAAAAAGATAGGGTTTCTATTTAAAAAATCAAAGTTGACCTTGATACAACCTTGGAAATCAAGCTCAAGGTCAAATACAAGGTCACCGTCAGACTTTCTCCTGGATATTCTACGACTTTTGTTTTTACCATTCTTTTTATTAGGGCTGTCCCTAACGAGTTATCACCGGTGCCCGTTTAAATTGGGTCACCCTGTATAGGTATACGGACATTTATTGTGTTAATAATATTAATAACTTACTTTGATTAAATGAAATTGACATGAAAGAAGATTGTTAAAAAAGACTATTAAAAGTTAACAGAGAAAGCAAACTAAGGTTTACATCAGCTTGGGGTGTGTAGTTGCACGGGTTGTGAGATCTTATTAAAACGTAAATTTAAATATACTAGTGGGGCTTCGCCCCTCATTTTTAGAATTTGTTAGAGTTAGAAATCAAACATATATATTAGAACTAACTAATAAGAAATTGATAAAAGGATAACTCTGTAAAAATGAAGTTATATGTTTGCTACGCAAAGAATTGACTTTGTTAGTCTCTATTATATAACTAAAATTACTGTTCATTAATCATTTTAACTATTGTAATTAATTTTGTTATAGACTAAGGAAGTCAATTTCCCACACAATGGACCACGTTAATACTATACTTTTATTTTTTAAGCTAAAAATTCACCTCGAATCTTGCATTGGAACGATTTTGGATAATTAAATATCAAATAATAAAATGTATCCAAGTCGAAAATTTTACTGTCGAAACATGCTACCCAGGGAATGGACTCTGTTATGTAACAATAATTACTGTTCATTGATAATTTTAACTATTGTAATTAATTTTAATAGATACCAAAGAAAACCATTCCCCACACAATAAACCGTGTTAACTCTATATCTTTATTTTGAAAGCTAAAAATTCATCTATGATTATTCATTGGGGAGGTTATGGATAAATACTAAACGGTTTTATTCTTAGATTGTTGCATACAAATTCTAATTGATGAAAACAGATTAGGAATGATTATATTGATTTTTAATGACTCAACTTTTTTGTCAATAACCATAATTTTACTAATAGTTTCATATGATTTCATGATATCAAATTATATACAATATTTTTATGCAATATAATAAAAAAAAATCAACGCACCTGAAGTACATTGTATTATAACTCTAATATAATGTCCTTCTGACAGTACCTTTTGGGTGGTGTGGAAAACTGTCGACCAAAATTTTGAACTTAAAACATTTTCGAAATTTATACAGAAAGTAATTGTTATTATACTTTACTGTTCTGTATCTGTGGAAACTCATAATTTATCAGTACTGTTGTATAAATAGATAAAAGGTGTGAAGCTGTGGGGGGGGGGGGGTTTCATAGTTTAAAAAATAACGTAATGATGAATGATTTTTAAGTTATTTGGTGAGGGAGCACTGTGCGAGGGGGCTGCGAAGGGTGTGAGGGGGGGGGGGGGGGGGGGGTATCACCAAAATTAATATATAATATAGGTAAATATATATTCATAAACAAGGAGATCAGGACTTATGCTGACAAAATTGTAAACGAAAGAGGAATTATGCTGACTTTTGCGGAATTACACAGACGTCAGCCTGCATCCAAATGATTTATCGTTGAAAAATGAAGTGATTTCATCACCATTAAATTCTTGTATATCAAAAATCAATAAAAATATAGTTGAAAAAATTGCTGGTAAGAGTTTTGTATTTTATAGTAATAATGATGGCAAAATGGTGACAATTTCATAGTGATTAGTAATCTAAAAAGTGGGTGGAAGAACTCAGAGTGAGTTCCGACAAGGATAGGGTGAATGAGTGAAGGGTTCTTTAATTAAAAACAAACTATTTCGCGGTAAAAGAAAAGTGCACTAGCTGTGGCGTAAAAATCCTCACGGATCAGAGGAAAAAGCCTCAGCAAGTGTAAGCTTTATTGAAAATAAGAAAAGGAAATTATACAAATGAAAGAAAAGAAAAGTGACTCTAGAGAAGAAAAACCAAAAAGACGCACGCAGAAACGCAAAAACGGAGGTACCTTTGACGCACGCAGAGAGCTGTCTTACTGCAATATTGCAAAGAAATAAGTTGCAGCTGAAAAGGCGTTGACTCGCCGTAGTCCGCCGCTGCTTCCGTCCTGATCCCTGAGTTCTGGAAGCCGGGCCTGGGGAGCGAGAAGATGGTCTGCAATCGTGTACCAAGCGCGCCCCGACGTCTCGGGGAGCCAGACGCTTGGCACGAGAGCAACAAGGCACACGCACACGCGAACAACGCAATCGCGAAATTTCCGCAAAACGCAAGAACACTAAAGCACGACGCAGTGATTGCTCTTAAAAGGGCAGATCTCAAAATCACTTTACAAAGCAAACGTAGAAAAGTGCAAGGAAGCCAAACGTACGAGTCGTTTGGCGGTTCTAACAAGAATGAGCGCGCGGGGCCGGCGGCGCGTGCCTCGACGCATGCGCGCGCTGCTCAACGTCGCAACGGAGAGCACGCAGTGGCGAAAAATTCAAATACCCAAACCCGCATCTACACTACTTAACTGTTTAAAAATGAACTAAACAGACTCAATATACCAACTGAATTTCTAAATTCATTGACACCTAATGGATTACTACTACATAAATTAATATTAAAAAGAGGTATGATAGTTGTTTAAGAACTTTGGATATCGATGGCGGCCTTTGTAATGGAACGGAACAAGAATGATATAAAAAACGTATATTTGTTAGACAAATCATTACTGGTAAATATTCTGGCAAGCACGATGAGGATTTATTAAAAGATAAAAAGAAAACCAAACACTAATAAAAATATATATACAAAAAACATGGTATATTCGGAAATCTTTTTAAATTAATTTAATTTTTTACATGATCACTTATATTTGATTTATTAATACTCTGTAAACCTACTGAAAAAAGCAGATGACAATCAGCTGCTGATAATCGTGTCAAAACGTCAGCTGATTATCATTAGCATTTCATCTCATATAAACGCATATTTGTAACTATCAGCTCAAATTAAAATATTAAGCTGATATCACCTGATAATCAGCTGACGTTTTGCCACGATTAGCAGCAGATCATCAGCTGATTATCAGCAAATTATATTATCAGCTGATTGTCATCTGCTTTTTCAGTCGGGTAATACAATATGATGTTTCAGGGAATGAATTAATCGACACAGGCACATATAGTTGAACTTAATATCTTTTGTTCAAAGTAAGAGAGATCGAGTATCGAACATAGTTGTAGTCCGGAGCAGGGCGGAAACGAAGTGAACCAGATAAAGGGTTCCGCGTAACTACTAGCTTTTCGACGTGTACATCGATTATTACCTATCGATAGCTCATTGAATCCTTGGCTAGACCCTTTTACTCTTTATTAAGAAAGAAGAAAAAAACAAAAGGGAAAGTCCTAGGCGTTACCCAGGTGAGATCGGAGCAACGCCAGGACCTCCGGCGGAGCGCTGAAGATCTGATGGAGCGCCTCCATCCATAGGCTGGACAGCTGTCGAGGGTGTTGGCCGGCGTCCCTCTTGTTAAGTCGGAATGAACGCAACTCACCAATATATTTACTTTTATTCGAGTTCCTATCTGCTGTTATTTATTATTTATTGAGATTTACAAGGAAATCCATTTTGGCTACCGCAGATGCGGTCATTGCCTTCCGGGAAAGGGAGCTGGATAACGAAATCACTTAGACGGGGTTAAGTTTTAAAGAAACTAATATAATGTATTTCACACGTGTTAGAGAAAAGAGAAAAGTACCTTGTAGTGTCTAAATGCGTAAGGGTAGTGTGTAGAGATGTGAACGGCAGGAGGTTGCAGCTGTGGATCCTTGTCGCTCCTAGAGCCTGGCGTCAGTGGTTCAGTGCGGTCAAGCTGGTGTGCGTCTCGGATCCCTTCGGCTCGTTCCTCCTTCGAGCAGGTGCAGACAGATAGGCGCCTTGATGTGTGGTTTCTCCTCTTAGTGACGGGAGAGGATGGTATGTCTTAGTGATCGCGGCACTTATACAACTTGGGCAGACTGGTAGCGATTAAATATTAACTGGTTCGGATTTATTGGTCTGGCGACTGGCAGCGATTCGGCTTGTAAGTCGACTTCAGGAAAACTGACGACGAGCAACCTTTTGCTCCCGGTCTTTATATACTGGAGAATTTGTAGCGTTGGTTTTCCATATTAGAAGTGCCTAATATTCTCACGACTTTCCTCTCGACTTTGCGTGATCTCGTAAAAATTTTGTTACTTTCAGTTTTTAGGAAAAGTGTCTTGTGACAACTCTCCTGCTGCTTTTCGTCGCCTGCGTACTGTCATGTGTATCTTTTCTCGATTCGTTTGCGGGAGAGCGTGCTCGGCTGATGCTTGTTCTTCGCATAGCTATTTTGATTTCCGTCGCTTTTCGTAAGGAATATCGCGACTAGTTTAGTGACATCTTTTTGTTTCGTCGCCGTCATTTTTTCTTGGCATTAACCATTCTTTCGGGTGATATTCGTCTTATAGCGCGTTTTATCGCTACGCCTCTAATTCTATTTTTGTAGGAATACGTTGTGGTGGGAAATGTATATATATATATATATATATATATATATATATATATATATATATATTCGCGACGAACGCGAACACGAACGGGAGCCCGCTTCCGTCGTCCCACCGTAGTGACGTGGCACTGAGCCTGTGTTAGGACTCCCGCTCGAGTCGCTCTCGGCGCCGGGAGGCGGCTGATAGAACGGGAATTCCACCTGAAACATCGCCAATGGTCAACGGGGGCCTGTGGCGCTAATTGAGTGGAATACATACCTCCACGGCTTCGCGACGGATAGGGGGGGGGGGGGGGGGGGGTCTCGGTGGCGCGATGGCCATGCCACCACTGACTCAATGTCTTCCAACTCGAGGTTGCGCAATGGGTTGTATTTTCGCCGCTTACCGTTGGGTCCTCGAAGTCGGGGATACTCCTCCACGGTTTCCGCCCTCTCGTTGGAGATCGTGATGGTGAGGTCATCGCCATCTCCCACCAAGGCCTCCAGTTCGTTGACAGTGGCGCGACTCTCCTCGAGGGCGGAAGGCTCCTCCTTAAACGGGATTCCCTCCCGCTGGTAGATCTCTCTCTCCTCCTCCGTAAGGGGCAGAGGGCTCGCGGCGTCAGTCATGATCTTGCGGAGGATTCGGGTCTCCGTGACCCCGGTACTCCAACGTTCTTCCTCCTCCAGGGAGTTGGCGCTAGGGCATGCGGGGCTCCGACGGGCCGAAATCTCCGCCGCTCGTATCATGTCGGTCCTGGGCCGACCCTAACGCAGCTTCTCCCTCTGCTCTTCGATGGCGCGCAGCTCTCGCTCGCATTTGCTCTCCATCTCTGCGATGTGCTCGTCCCATGACACGGCATTCATCTCGCTTCCTGGGGGGATTTAACGTCCATTAGTATGGAGTCAGTAAGTCACTGCATATCCGTCACCAGACTTCAAAACAAGGACAACACACAACCTACCTTCATTGTGGGCGCTACATGTTCGCGGCACGATTTCGCGGAGGCACATATCTGCGCAACTCACTCAGGTGAACTTTGGCGGTCTGGCGCTTATCTTTCGTCTCCAGGATATACACGATTGGCGATAACTTCTGGAGAATCACGCACGGTTCGCTATAATTCGCGTCTAATTTGCTGCACTTACCGTCCACTCCTCTGGAGAGGGAATGTACTTTACGACGTATCATGTCGCCCGTCGCTAACCTCAAACTCTAATACGCGCTTTCCTCGGTTGTACATTGCGGCTTGTTTACTAATAATAATCCTCAAAGAAATGCAGTGGGAAGATAAAATCTTGTTGTACTGCACGGAGCCACTTATTTTTTGCGTAAACGTTTTGAACTGCACAATTCTCCTTCCAGTCAGGAAGGTGATGTGAAGACACCAGCTGAGTTCGAAATCCTGGTGTCTTTAAGGATGGACAGCCAAGATCTTCTATATTACGGACGTCCGGGAAATATAGCTGCAGCCACTCCTTTTTCTGTGCACCTTTCACCCAAACAATAACGTTCCTTGTCGGCGATAAATCGAGGAGGCTGGAGCAAACTTCGGCTAGCTTGTCGTATGGCAGTTCCTCGTCGCTCCACTTTAATCCGTGAAAAGAATATTTGAGCCACAGATTGGCACACTGAACATCGCTCGACAAGTCGTACCAAGAGTGCGGTGGTTGAAATGTAGCTAGTTGAGCTACTGCTGCTGGCTCGTTGGGATCAATGTAGACCAACTCCTTGACTATGAATTCACCGTTTTGCTCCTTGAAGCCCCGGGTATCAACAATCAAATCCATCTTATCTATGAAACTATTACTCATTAAGAATACATTTATAAATAAAATAATAAAATTTTAAAATATACTTACAAATTCTATAGCTTTCTCAACTATTGTAGAAAACAGTATACTGCTTGTGTATATTCGGAAATGTATACAAACACGGAGCAGAGGACTGCTTAAATATACTAGAAATTTGTACTCCTACCACTAAAAAAGCTTCTCAAGCTCGATTCATTCACCTATGCATCTCCCATAGTCCCCACTCAGGCCTCTACAAGCAGTATTTTCATTCAAAGCGCATCGATTTTGTATATCGCTCGCGGTACAGCAGATACAGCTAGATACTGGAATTTTTCGACTACCCGCTCTCTCGTACTTATGTGTTCTTCACAGTACCCACTCTAGCGTATTGCATCGATTCTCTACAGCCTGCGCAGTGCAGCCGAAACAGCTAGATTTCTTTTCCACTACCCTCTACCCAGTACTTTTAAATACGTTTCCCATAGTCCTCACGCAGACGCCTGTAGCCTTATATTTTTGATACAATGACTCTCTACAGCGAGCGAGAGCTGCAACCGATACAGCTTGACCCTACACAGATGCTCTGCAGGGTGCATCTTCGCTGTGTTTTTTTCGGACGAGGTCAGCTTCTTCCTCCATCGTACTTTTAAATACGTTTCCCATAGTCCCCACTCAGACAAATTTTCGTTCGGGGCGTCTCAATTTTCTACTCTCTTTCTCGCTTTCTTCGTTACCCCCCTCCTCCGTACTTTTAAATACGTTTCCTATAGTCCCCACGCGGGTGACTAGAGATGAATTTTCGATGCACTGACTCTCATCGATAGCCCTCATTTTTCACACATGAAAATAATGAAACGCAAATGAAAAATTATCCCCACTCTTGCATCTATTATATTATTTAAGTCACACATGAATCACATTGAAAGAAATCTTCTACACAGATTATATCAGCAACATTAAAATAAACTAATAGTGGTATGAATATTACTATTTACATTAAATTAAACAAATTATTTAAAATATCAGTATTCTGAATATATAGAATGAGTCGAAGCATCTAAAACACTTAAAAGCTCTAGCCTTAATGAATGGAGTCTCTAAAGAGAGATCGAGTTCGAACTTTGCGTTTCGCTGTTTCGATGCAGCCTTTTTATGAGCTGCTGCTGCTGCTGGGCATTAGACCTCTGTTTTACCACTCAACACTCGATTAGTCGTATCTGCTGGTAAAAAATAGATCTTTTTTATCTACTTTTATCTTATTTACTTTACAATATCAATCACAAATATCCGTATTAAAATATATAAATTAAACAATATTTTGTTTATTATATTAATAGATATCAACTGTGAAAATGGAGGATATTATAAATGAATGCCTACAGTAAGTTAAGCTCTTGGAAAAGGTCGAAAGATTATTATTTTCTGCTACAAGTACAGTTGATTTATCCACTGTAACACGATGGAACCATCCATTTCTTTTAATATTAAAGACATTTCGTAAAGTTTTGAGTAATAAAAAGCTTATCGTTCAAGAACGACAAAGCATTATATGTACAATGGGAAAAATAGAATTTATGAGAGCGAGACTTGAAATTATGACTAGAAGAAAAAGCGGTGCTGGAGTACAAGTAAATAAACAAAATACTGTCACTGATCGCATGCGTTGGATTGATATGGATAACGCCTTTGAAAACCGCATGAGGACTGCTGTTATAGCAAATTTGACAGATATTGATATAATTAATTTCCTACGATACTCTGCAATATTATTTTAACGAAGAATAAAAAGTATGATGCACTCAAATGATAAAGCTATTAAAATTAACACTGTTTTATCATGTAAATTTACAAAAACATGTATAGAGAATAATGAAAATGTCGAAGAAATAAAAGGAGAGTGCATTGAGATTAAATATTTCAACATGAAACATTATGAAATTTTATCTGCAACATTGTTAAACAAATGGTCAAGTCTAATGTTATTGAACCTCTACTCACAGATATTGAAGAATTTCAAGAACGTGATTCTGGTTGGACTCTACATTCTATTGAAAATATACAGATTAATATAAATAAATTTAATCCAATGCGTGCCGGTAGCTCTTATATACCATTACCAACATTCATAGAGAAAAGGAAAGCATGCATAAATGTTAAAAATTATGATAACAAATGCTTTATATGGGCAATTTTATCTGCATTATATCCAGTAAAACATGGAAATGATTTTAATAGATTGAATAGTTATATTCAGTATGAAAACATTTTAAATATGAACGGTATTGAGTTACCAGTATCATTGAAAAGTATCCCAAGCTTTGAAAAGCAAAATAATGCAAAATCAATAAATGTGTTTGATCTAGATAACAAAGATATTACACCTCTTTATTTAACATCATGTAAAAAGAGTAATCATATCAATCTTCTTTTACTCACAAATGATAATTTAGATGGTGTGAATGTTGATGAAAGTGATGAGTTTTTATCTCAATCACATTATGTATACATTAAAAGTCTGTCACGTTTAGTCAGTAATAATTTGACAAATAGAAAAAAGAAACTCTATGTTTGCGATAGATGTTTATATTTTTTTTATAAAGAAGATGACTTAATAAAGCATGAAGAGCATTGCAAAATATTAAATAAATGTAGAATTAGACTGCCTAATGAAGAAAATAGTTTGATAATGTTTAAAAATCATCGCTACAATGAAAAGCTACCTTTCATAATCTATGCAGACTGTGAATGTTTGTTAAAACCAATAAGTCAAGATGAAAAAACAAACACGCAACCAATACAAAGTCGTGAAATTTATAGTATAGGTTACTATCTGAAATTTAGTTACAACGATTCACTATCAAAATATGCCTTTTATAGAGGACCTGAAGCATCAAAATGGTTTGCTAAACAGTTAAGAAATATAGAATAACAAATAAGTGATTTATATGCGAACCCTTTACCTATGCCAGTTCTGTCTCAGACTGAATTAATAAGTCATTATGATTCAAAAACGTGTCATATTTGTACAAAATTTTTGAATGATGATGCAAAGGTGCGTGATCACTGTCATCTCACTGGAAAATATCGATGACCTGCGCATGCTACCTGCAATCTAAACTATCAAGATTCAAAAATAGTTCCAGTTGTGTTTCATAATTTAAGTGGTTATGATGCACACTTTATTATTACTGATGTATTAAACCATTTTCCAGGACAGATTGATTTACTACCTTTGACAAAAGAAAAATATATTTCATTTACGAAGCATGTAGAAAACAGCAAAATTAAGATAAGATTTTTAGATTCATTTAGATTTATGCCTACATCACTTGAAAAATTAGCATCATATCTTCAAGACTATTCAATTGTTAATAACGAATTTAGTGATCTGAGAACGACACAAATAAACTTGCTAACAAGAAAAGGTGTTTTACCCTATGAGTATATAAGTTCATGGGAAAAACTAGAGGAGTGTAAGTTGCCTGTAAAAGAGGATTTTTTCAGCATTCTCAATGACTCATTGATATCTGACCGAGATTATGAGCATGCACAAAATGTATGGAGTACATTTAATATACAAACACTCGGCGAGTACTCAGATCTTTATATGAAGACTGATGTTTTGCTGTTAGCAGACGTTTTCGAAAATTTTCGAGATCGGAGCATGAATGTTTATAATCTAGATCCTGCTCATTATTACACTACTCCAAGATTTTCCTGGGACATTATGCTCAAACATACAGGTGTACAATTAAAACTTCTAACAGACATTGACATGATACTTTTTATAGAACGAGGAATTCGAGGTGGTTTGCGTCAGTGCTCTAATCGGTATGCAACAGCTAATCATAAGTACATGCTTGAAAAGTATGATAAAGATAAAGCAAATGAATACTTGATTTATTTAGATGCATATAATTTATACGGGTTTGGGCTTTCACAATGTCTTTCGTATCATGAATTTCAGTGGCTTGAAAATTGTGAAAGTTTTGAATTGTTTTCCATCGCATCAGACGCTTTTCATGTTTATATTTTAAAGTAGATTTAGATTATCCTCCTGAAATACACGATGATCATAATTTACCATTCTGTCCAGAACATGTAAAACCCTCGGGATCTAAGCAGAAAAAACTTTTAGCTACACTTCAACCTAAAAGAAATTACGTTATTCATTACATTGCTCGGCAACAAGCTCTTTCAAACGGCCTTCGACTCGTTAAAATACATAAAATTCTAAAATTTAAGCAGTCTCCCTGGCTCAAATCATATATTGATTTGAACACTAGTATGAGGGCAGTAGCAAAAAATGAATTTGTAAAAAACTTTTTCAAACTAATGGATAATGCTGTATTTAGCAAGACCATGGATGATATTAGAAAACAAGTTACAGTCAAACTAATGAGTAAATACGATGGAAAATATGGTGTCGAAGATCAAATTTCGAAGCCAAACTTTCACAGTAGTTACATATTTAATGAGAATCTTGTTGCAATACAGTTAAATAAGACTGATATACTTATGAATAAGCCAATCTATGTTGGGCTTGTAGTTTTCGGTCTTTCCAAGACACTGGTGTATAATTTTCATTATAATATATATACGGCAAATGTACAAAGATAATTGTAAATTATTATACACAGATACTGATAGTTTTATATATGCTGTTAAATGTGATGATTTTTATGAAGATATAAAGAAGAATATTCCTCCTTGATTCGGCTTACACGTACTTTATCTCCAATTTTAAATTTAGCTCGTTTAAACAAATTTAGGTTGTTTGACTTTTTCCTATTAATTCGTTTAAGAATACGATTAACTTTGTTTTTGTCTACTTCTGCAGGCTTCATTCCTATTGTCCGATGTCGACTATTATTATACTGCAATGTTAAATCTTGTAAGATATCCAACCATTTGTACCTACCACGCAGACTAAATAACTCCCACATCATGCTTTTTATAGTGCAATTAAAACGTTCACAAATTGATGCCTTAAGATTACTGTAGGTAGAGTATAGATGAATTTTATAACTTTTCATTAGTTTGTCAAAATCTTTATTGTAAAATTCTTTTCCACGATATGTTTGCAAATTCTTGGGTACTCTTTTTTGCAATAGTATTGATTTCATAGCTTGAGTTACAAATTTTCCAGTTTTTTGGTTCACTGGCACAGTCCAGGCATACTTTGAGAATACATCAATAACTGTGAGCAGGTACTTAAACCCTTTATTTTGCTTGGCATATGGAATCATTTCAACAAGATCTGCTTGCCAAGTTTCATTGATATTTTTGCTGAGAAAAGAACGAGCAGGTTTATGAAGTTCCTCCACTAGTCCTGCTTTCATTATGATTTACAGGTTTATTTATTCCAGAATCCAAGATTTGTTTCTCTTTCAAATCTCTAAGCGTTTTATTTATTCTAGAAAATTCTGTCTCAGCATTTATAATTTTATCATTTACTAGACTCTCCACTTCCTGTAAATCTTTTTCAAATTTATCATCTATTTGTTGAATCAACTTTTTTACAGACTTCAAATTTACAGCATCATCTTGATCCACAGCATCACTAACATAACACAGTTTTCGATTCTCTAAATCAAAATTTCCATTACTAGTCAGCTTGAATCCTATACTGAGAGAAAAAGAAGTTGGGGTTACTTGGTCTGACAAAGTAACATGGACCGCAGTAGTCTCCGGTGCGCCCAACCAAAAAGTCCGGTACTGACAACCGGATTCTCCGGTGAGCCACACCGTGCTCCCACCAAGTAGCTGTTACTTTGTTAACACGGTGGCAACACTGCGTCATAGAGTCGACCCGAGATTCACGTTTAGCCGCATACGCCTTTGTTATATATTTATAATTATATAATTATATAACAAATAAAAAAAATTTCATGTGTGTGATTACAAGAATGAGTGCATAAGAAGAATTAAGAAAGTGGATAATTTTACCAAAGAGTTGCTGACACAATGGGGCCTTACGAATTTTATCGAAAGGTTTGAAAGTAAGTAACTATAATTACTTATAAATAAATGTTTATAAAAGGATCCGGGTAATATAGTGATTCGAGCGCATTTATTGATTTTCAATTTGTAAAATGTTTGAGTAATTCTTCCACGGCTATTACAATGAACTTATTTGTATTATACTAAGTAAAGGTTATAACCTAAAAATCATTAAGTTTTACACAGTTTTTGATTAATTTTTAAAGTGGAAAAGCAATGTGCAATATTTGAAATAAAAAATGTAGGTATATTAAAAGCAAATTATACTTTGGGCTTCATGAAAAGTCAAAAGGTTATGAGGGTATGATCTTAGACACTCTGACAATTTGTTTATCAAGTTTCTAAGTTGTACGATAGCCCAGTTTTGAAAAATTCAATCTTTACACTTGAAAAATACTGCAATAATTGAATCTTTCAAAACTGGTTCATCGTCTAATGTTGAAACTTGATATACAAGCCCTCAGGAGTGTTTTCAATGCAAATCTTTGTTTGAATGACTTTTCACATAGCGGAAGGCTCTCATTACTTCCAAAATGCGGTTTTGCCGATAGTGCACATAGGCAAATTGTACCTTCTTAACAATGTATTAAAAATTTTACTTCAAGGGGATATCGTCATTAAAAAAACTTTTTCTATTACATATAAATTTTTAAAGAAAGCTCGTAATGAAAAACCAAGCTTGTAGCGCTCTAGTATTAGGTTTAATAAATCGTTCTTCCAAGAAAAATTTCGATCGGACGTTTATTTTTTCTAAAATCTTTGAAATACGACCAGATGTAAATTGGCATGCATATAATTTTTGTTATTTCTTTCAGAGACAGGTATCGATAAATTTATTTTTGAACAAATTGAGGAAGATATGTTATCAGACATATTTAGTAAACAAGAGTGCGGGTATAGAAAAAGATTCCTCCTACTTTTCAATGACTGGAAAAAACAAAATTGTCAGCAAGTCGTACTGCCTCAAATTGTAGAAGCAAGTCATTCCTCTCATACTTCTTTACAAAATGAACCCCTTGTACCTGATACCTCCGAGCAAATGGAGGTATCCGTAGTTGAGAGCAACGTCGATGAGGGCTCGGTAGAAGTTGTCAACGTAATTCGTAGGTTTAACATAATATTACTTTCTTCTGTAACTTCATCTGTATAAAAACATACATCAATAAATATTTTCTTTTAAAACTCTAAATATTAATAAACAACGCAATATTGTAATAATTTAATTTGTATTTATTAATTTTTTAAATTAGCTGCGCTGCGAATGACTGTTAACGACTTACTTACATCGACGACCAAGGGGAAGATAATATTAGGTGAATTTAGGACTGACAAAAAGATCAATACAAAATTGATAAGCGACCTTTTGATTTTTTATGAATTTGATTTCACTAAGAATTATCGGTAATGAATATTTTGAAATAAAAATTATTTAATATCGTAATAAAACGTTGCTTCAATAATGCGAGTTCTTATCTTTTAATGTATAGGTGTTTGCAAGCCAACTACGGTCACAAATTGGTAATTCTGCATAACATTAACAAATCGATATTTCAACTTTAATCATTTCTTCTGAAACTTAAAATGCAATGTACTTTCCGCAGTTAGCCTATGACTACGATAAGTTATATCCGTCTTCAGTAATTGATTTTACTAATAAATGGGAAGCCTTGTCACCATTAATATTAAAATATGCAAAATTGCATAAGAAATATACCGATTTTCTCCAAAATTTAGAGGATGCAGGTTAGCGTTAATTTATCATAAATTCATTTTATTCGAAGTTCGATATTTATTAATTATATATTTTACAGGTAAAATAGACCTAGCTGCACTTTTATGTCTCTCAAGAATATTAGGAACTATTGTCCATAAACGTAAAGCTGCAACAAACCCATACGGAACTACTATTGAGGAAGTACAAAACTCTTTTATTTTACTAGTTGAGGTAATATTTACAAATTAGCTAAGTACGGCAATTATTTGGTTTATTTATAAAAATAACATCTTGATATATCGAGTCTGAAGAAGAGTTTCAAAGGCATCAAGAGTCAAGAACACAACAAAGTGATACGATTGGCCCCTACATTGTAATAATTCCAAAACTTCAGCTAAATACGGACGAGAACAGAGAAGATAATGGACGTGCAAATGAATCAGAATGTAATGATATAACGATCAAATTAGTTATTAACAACGTAGCGTACCTAATCGAAACAAAGAAAATTACAGATGCAGTAGACTATTGTTTTAAATCTTTTTTTGCGTTAAATTTAGATTTTACAACTGAATGCAAACACTTTTGGGTATATTTTCAGGAGCATTTATATAATACGCCTAGTAGGGTTACCAAAACGTATCAAATTGTATCAAAATTTATCAGTGTGTTAAATACTCTTAATGAATGATTGCGCTTTAGAGTTAAGGTACACTCCAGTATTTTAATGTATCATTTTATTGCATGCATATCGTGTATCCAGTAAAAATGGCTGTTGATTTAGAAACCGAATTATTACACCTTACGTTAAGTTTGTATAACAATCCTTTGATACCACGAAACGTAATACAAATATTTATAGATTCTCTTATCAAATTTACTAATTCCATTTTCTCAGAATTTCTGAAACAAGAAATTTCAAAATATTTTAAACCTGATGATTCTGTTATTAATATTCTTGGTATATCGCTTAATAACTCAAAAACTATTTTTGAGAAATTTTCTACTGAATACTTAAGATTTCAAATGTATGAAAAGAAGGGTCTATTAATGATGCCACAGGAATACTGTATAGGTACGAAATATAATCGAATTCAAACTGAAAGAGGGTCGACAATTGAAAAGGAAGTTTTTAAAGCTCAATATATACCGCTAAAATGGAGCCTAAAATTACTTTTAGAGATTCCAGGAGTTTTAGATATCATAAAAAATTATATGAGAGATTTGGAATCGGAGAGCAATATAATTTTCAATTTCACGCAAGCCAACCTATGGAAAAAACTACGTGAAAATTTCCAGAATAAATTTTTTATTCCATTATTTATCTACGAGGATGACTTCGAAACTGGAAACGCATTGTTTTCCTCCGAGTGTAGCCTCTCAATTAAATAGTATTCTGCTAACAGCTCTATTCTATGCATCAGACCATAAAATGTTTGGAAACGATAAATTTTATACAAAATTAATAGACGAATTAAACGAATTGAGTAGCGACGGTTTAATTATACGAACTGATAAAAACAAAACAAAGGTATACTTTCAGCTAGTGTTAGTTTTAGGAGATAATTTAGGTCTCAACGAAAACTTAGGGTTTGTCGAAAATTTTGCATTTGGCAGGCCATGCAGAATATGCAAAGTACATGTAAGTAATTTTTCACAAGAGTTTATAGAAAATAAAGCACTGCTAAGAACTCGGATATCTTATGATGAAGATTGTTCTAAAAATAATCCTTCTGAGACGGGAATAAAAGAGGTATCCGTATTTCATAAAGTTTCCGGTTTTCACGTAATAGAAAATTAAAGCATTGACTTGAGGCATGATTTTCCCGAGGGTGTAGCTAATCAGACAATGGCAGACATCTGTAATGATTTGATCTATAAACAAAAAATCATAAGTTTGAATTTTATAAATGATAGAATCAAAAATTTTTCATTTAATCAAGATGAATTATCTAATACAATACTAGAACTAAAAAAAGATCACATACAAAGTAATAAAATCAAAATGTCTGCTGCAGAGATGTTCAATTTTAGTAGATATTTTGGTATACTTATAGGAGATAAAATCCCCGAAGATAATGAAACGTGGACATTGTACATTTTATTAAGAAAAATCTTAGCGATAGTTACATCGCCTAGATGTGTAGAAGGTCATCTAGTTTCGTTAGATCAATTGATTCCTGAATTTTTATTAATGTACAAAACTATGTATGGTAATATTAAGTACAAGTTTCATAATATGACGCACTTCGTACGTAATATTAGGCAAAACGGGACATTGATACACTTTTGGGCTATGAGGTTTGAGTCAAAGCACCGACAACTGAAGTTATCTGCAGTATTCACAAGCAACCGAATCAATTTGCTAAAAACATTGTGCGTGAGAAGTCAATTAAGATTAGCTTACATGAGATTATCGGAGAATTTGTTTCCTAATGATATAATATGTAACAGTTATGAATCGATCGATTTGATTCATCGACAAATGTATTTCTCTAATAGTATGAATAATGAAACGATCATAAGTACTTCGCATGTCGAATTTAGAGGTATTAAATTCGAACTTGATATGGTTTTCTTAATTGACATGAACCATGAAAATCATCTTTTTGGGAAAATTAAACAAATTTTTATCAAAAATAATAATGTATTTTTACTTTTTCAGCCTCTTAGATCATTGTACTTTGATTACCATTATTATGCATATTGTGTAGAAAATCTCAGTGTGTGTATTTTAAGAGATGCTAGCACATTGCCTGATGTGCATGCGTGTTTACACGTTATTAGAAACAATCAAAAGTATGTCGCGACAAAATATATTTTGTAAATTTTATTAAAAACATAAATAAATTTTATTCTTTTTTATTTACATATTTTTCATTTTTTTCCCCTAAAAATCCTAATATTTTTAACTGTAGATAAAAAACTTTTCAAATTATACGTATATAATATTATATTCTTACATACTTAAGAATTTTTATTAACTTTACGAAATAAAAATTTAAAAAACATTATAAAACATATCGCGAAAAGCACGTCTGAAGTTGCGTTGCTATAGTTTATAAAAAAAAGGTATTAGTTACGGTGTAAATCCGGTTAGTACAACTTGACATCACTCCGGTTGGCAGCACCGGACTCGGTCCGGTTGGGGCTACTTGGCTTACCAAGTAGCTCCAACTTGGTACTCCACCCGTGAGCACTCCGGTGATGGCTACCGGATTCTCAAGTAATCCCAACTTTTTTTTTCTCTCAGTGTAGTCCAGGCGGTCCTCGAGATGAGCCTGCAAGGACTAGTTGGCGTCCAAACACATCAATACTCGATACTGAGTTGTTACAAAATAATTTCAGCTCACGATGCTCCTAAATGATTGATTGTATTTCATTGACAAGGTTATTATTGCCAGCAGATGTTTCAGCTATAAGTAATCTTAAACGATCTACAAGTTCATTTGGATCATTATGGATATATGAGCGATCTTATATGACATAAGCTCCTTACCACTTTTACCAACCTTGAGAATTTTACTCACAAAATCAGTATATTTTTTACTTGCATTTTCACGAATATCTTCCTTCGTTTTATAGTATTTTTTGTGTACATTTGTGTCTTTTAAAATTTTAGCATAATTCTTCTTATCATTGTCAGTGATTAAAGTGTCATCAGGGTATTTCTTAAACAACAATTCCACAAGTCCGAGATCGTTTTCATACACTTTATTGCCAACGATAATTTTATCTTTGTCAAAACTTATAGGAGCATTTCCAATAATTAGTTTATTATCATGCATTTTTCGCACTCCATATGCTGTATCTAAGGCTCGTGTTTGTCCCTTAAGCAACAATCGAATGTTTTCATCGACATTAGCGCTCATAACTGTTTTTTCATCATCCAAAACATCTGAAACACTTGCAGCGTTATTTTGAATAGCAGTTTCTTCGTGATCTGAAATATCTGAATCACCCACAGCTGACTCAAAAGCTGATTCTCCAGGATCATCGTCATCATCATCATCATCAGCATCAGCATCATTATCATCAGCACCATCATCATAGTCTTTTTTATTATTTTCAATACGCTCTAATTCTAATTTTCTCTTCTTTCGTTTTTCTTTTTTAACTATCACTGGCGATAAACTTTTTTCTTGTTTAATATGCTCACTTACATCGATTAGCTTTTCTAGTGGTTTCACAAGCGGTTTGAATGAGACCTCCAAATTTTTTTTCACCTCCAATTTATGTGACTTTACCAAATCGTACTTTCTTTTCAAAACTCTACGAGCTTTCTCAACTTCACGCAGAACTACAGTTTGTTGATCAAAATCAGGCATCTTGATAGTTTAGAGTCTCACAATCAAATGCTAAATTTATTCAGTATTCTGTATATTTATTACAAACTTATCAAAGCCTTTTCTGTAGCGACCATCATTGATATCACGGTATTTATCTATAACGAGAAAACTATGATTGCTATTATTCCAACACATTGAACAAATATCTTTGAAGCATTGATATGTCATATCTGTATTAACATGATCGTTATAAACATGTTTTAAGTTCATATCATCTTGTCGAAAAATTACCAACAAGTTGACGTTGTCATGCACTAAATGTTTCCTTACTTGCGCATACGACTGACACAAGTAAAAGCAATCCACGCTTTTATGCCTGCCCAAACAGTAAAAACCTTTGGCATTATCTTGCTTCTCACAGGCAATATCATCAAAGATAAAAATTGAGTTGGGTTGAGCTTTATCAGGTGATACGACGAGATCGTGTTCACCGAACGATAAGTATTTAATACCTTCTTGAGGCTCAACAAGTTGTTCCAAAAATTTATATTTGGGCTGATTTAAAGATTTCGAGTATACGTAAATATTTTCAAATCTCAAACCATTAGGATGAATGGTTAGAGATAAGAGTGCGTTCGTTTTACTACAATTGGACGGACCACAAAATACTGCTCTTATACTGTTAAGTAGCAATTTCCCATGACGATTGTGTTGTTTTTTTTTGCTGCTGCTGCTGGGTCAAAAGATCGAAATTAACCACTGGCAACTTTGCTGTCTGCTTCTTAAGATCCATCATGCTTCTTAAAATTTCATATCACGACTGACTCGATATATTATAAATATAAGCATTTATAGTACCCTCAGTTATGGTTCACTAAAATCCCCGTATTAGTACCCGTCAAATAGATCGGGAATTGGGAGTCCCTCGAAATACAGCTCACAGATTGTTACGATCAGTCAATTACCATCCGTATCAGATTACTTTGGTACAGGAATTAAGTGAGGCTGATTACGAACTCAGAGTACATTTTTGTAGATAGGCTCTTGAGATGTTGGATCAAAATCCAGAATTTTTTTGGAATGTTTGTTTCAGTGATGAAGCGACATTCATAAGCAATGGTAGTCTCAATAGGCATAATTGCCATTATTGGTCACCAGAAAATCCACATTGGTATCGTGAGGTGCTTCATCAACATCGTTTAGTAATTGGACTACACTTTTTTGAACGTACCATTAATGGTCAAATGTATTTAGAATTTTTGGAAAATGATTTGCCAGGATACCTAGAGAATATTCCTCTTGCAATAAGACTAAACTTATGGTATCAACAAGATGGTGCTCCGGCTCATTATGCTCGTATGGTACGGACATTTTTGAATCAACAATTTCCAAATCGATGGATAGGACGATAGGGAACAACGTCTTCTGTTACAGTAGTGCATATAGTATATAGATTTTATGCGCAATTTTTTAAAATGATTTTTTTTCTGTAATAATTAAATAATATCAATTTTCGATGAATTTAAAATTATTATGAATGCATATAAAAATAATATAAATATTATATAATATATTTTTAAGTACATTCATAATATTTAAATGATCAAAACATGACAATATTAAATATTACAAAGAGAAAAATCATTTTAGAAAATTGAGCATGAACTCCATATACTTTGTACACTACGATAACATTTGAAAAAATAATGACAAATAATTAAAAATAATAACAAATAAGACTACCTTCCACGGGAGGAGCGGAGAGTGGAGATCGTTCGCGAGCCAGCTTGCCCGGGAGGCCAGCGAGGTTCTTGGCGCCCCGGAGGAGCAGTCCACCAGCGGCAACGGCCCGGTAAGTAGTTGAGAATAATCGCGAAAGAATAGTCAGTACGCGGCTCGTGAGTGCTCGAGTGGATGACAGTGAAGACGTGTACGTGCGCGTGCAGTGCGGGTGCACGAGAGTAGACGTGCGCAGTGCGGGGCGTACAGATCGACGGCCGCGACGCCAAGACCCAGAGCCTGACGGCATCTGAGGAATTGGCCGCGTCGTGTATGAGGGAAAGTGCGAAGGCACAAAGAGAAAGAGAGACGAAGAAAGACGAAAGAGAAAGATCATCAGGAGGACGGCCAGCACGTTGTGCGCGGCCGCCCACGTGATCACCGCCAACAAAGAAAAGCCGCGGCGCCACGGGAATCGTGCGGGAGAAGTGGCACGCGCGCTGTTGCTCGCTCACAAAGGAGAGAGAGGAGTGGGGGGGGGGGGGAGAGCAAGTCTCTGCTGGTGCGGTCCGACTAAGCCGAACGCTGGGTCGGCTGCCCGCGAGACACAAGAGAGAGACGAGTCCGACGCGCAGTTTAGGTGCGAAAGCACCGGGACGGCGCGGAGGAGGGAGAGTGCGTACGCCCTGCGTGGCTAGTTTGTGCGGGAGGCAGAAGCCACCGCGTTGTAGGGACGGGTTGGGTGAAATACATCGAATTAAAGAGAATAAGAGGCTTATTTATTTCCGTTACCTTCTCCCCACGTGCTCCCAAACGTACGACGACTGCGGCGAATCCGCCGCGTTAATAAATAAATTCGGGCGCAGGAGTTGTGTACCTGTGCTGGGAGGCATAGCGTCGCACCTGCTACGATTTGCCATGGTCGAGTAATCAATCGCTTTCCCATCAGGCCACTTGGCGGGCGCTGTTCGACTTTGCATTGCTGACAAATGAAGCATCGTCGAACATACTCAGCGACGTCGGTGTACATACCGGGCCAGTAATAGTACATTGCGACACGCGCACAAGTTTTTTCACGCCCTTGGTGACCAGCAGATGGCTCGTCGTGGCACTCTCGCAGTACCTCTGCTCGCTTTTCTTTCGGCACGACGATTTTCCATGCCGTATCGTCATTCATAGACGCCGGCAATTTCTCATCCGGGCAGAAGTAGTACAGCTGTCCACCATATGTTTTATACAGCGGATCTTTGTTCGGATGCAGCTGTATTTCACCGACCTTTTCGCAGTACCATTCGTCTTGGGTTTCACTCGCCCATCCGACTGCCTCGACTGGTACTGAGTCCTCCTCGTACATACGCGACAACGCGTCAGGTACGGCATTTAGCAGGCCTTTTCTATGCTCCACCGTATAGATATGGCCCTGCATTTCTAGCGCCCATCTCGCTAGGCGTCCGGTGGGGTTATGCAGATTGCATAGCCACCGCAAACTACTGTGGTCCGTGATGACCTTAAAGTGATAGCCTTCAATATAAGGTCTGAACTTCCGTATCGCCCAGATGACAGCGAGACATTCTCTCTGTGACACTATAATTTCGCTCGGCTTTCGACAACGTGCGGCTCGCGAATCTCCTCCCTTTTGCCGTTTCCCTTACCCGTGGGATATTCTCGGACGATATGACCTTTCCTATGGCATCTGAAGCACTCTATTGGCTTCTTCTGTTCTTTCTGCTCAAATTGCCCGGAATTATTGCCAGAGTTTTGGCTTTTGCGCTTTGGGCTAAGAGACTTGTCTCCGTCTCTTCTAGGTCTGGAGCGTCCTCGCCGATGGGCTGATTTTTTGCCGCCTCCTCCAGCGTTGTCGTACTTCGTCGGTTGCGCCATTGTTGCGAGCTTCGTATCAACTAGCCTGTTTATGGCGTCAACCAATAAAGGTAGGTTGTCGGTTTGTTCCACAAACCCCATGCAGCCACCGGTGTTTTACCGCCCGTTCTCGGCGTTTCGCCTCTAAAGGCGCATTCTGGGACGATTGTAACGCCTGGCTTTGGAGGAGCTCTGTACGAGGCTTCACTTGCCAAAGTGGCCTCGAGCTCGACTGCTGCCTCTTGCAACTACTCCACGGTGGAGAAATCCTTCCGTTGGAGCCCGCGTTTGAGAGCAGGCAGCATATTATGGTAGATCCGATCTACCTGTTGGCTAACGTCTGGTCTGGGAACCATCCTTCGCATTATTCCTTGCAGGCTATTTACGTACATCCGTACGCTTTCGCCAGGCCCCTGCGTTCTCGAAATTGCTTCGCTCAGCAGTTTCTGTTGGTAGCCTTGCGTCTGCCCGTACCATCGTCGGATACACTCGCAGAAATCGTCCCAGCTAGTCCATTCTCCCTGTTCGGAGAGCCGGTTCTGCAACCATTCGTACGCATTGTCCGTCAATACTTCTTGTAATGACGCTATCATTTGCGCGTCGGACAGGTCGTCCAGCATCCTGCGTGCTTCCATGCGCTGTAGGAAGTTTTTGACGCTCATTGACGTGTTCCCGGTGAACTTAATCCCCCATTTGTTTACCGCGGGACCGATGGGTCTGTTGTGTTGTCTTCGCGACCCATCGTGGTTGCTACTTTCGCTCAGCGCTTGCGTATGCGTGTTCGTCATTCCTCCCCCCCCCCTAGCAACTACCGGGGGTTGCGAATAGAGCGTATTCGTTGGGATCCAAGGGTTGGCAGCTCCACCAGCCGCTGCGCCCACGTCTTCGCGGAAGCTGCTGTGGTTCATGTGATTGATACTATATATATCTTGGAAGTTCACATGGCCCGTTCTGCGTGAGTTCGGTGGATTACTCTCGCTTGCTGGTGGTTCCACTCTTGTGCTGGACGCTATGTTATTCGGCCATTGTGACATCATGGCCTCCATTCTGCACATCAGCGTCCTCATCGCTGCGATACTCTCGGCTACCGACTGACTTAACATGTCATTCTGAGTTGCCGAAATCTGCGCCGATACCTCATGGTTCTGAGAGTCCTGTGCGCTGCAACGCCCGTCGTTACCGTACCCTCGGTTGAGCGGTCGGTTGTTCATCGTTGCAGCGTTTTGCTGGAATCTGGCGTACCATCTGTTAGCCTCTGTTGCTGCGCCTATGACTGTGCGTTGTGCGGTGGCCTTCACCTTGCAGAACTGTCCGTTTTGCCAGACGTATTTGGCTTCGTCTGCCGTAGTTGTTGGCGTTGTCCTTGTCGTCGTTGTCGTCGTTGTCGTGGTACTCGTCGTGACCAGATTCCCCGTCGGCACTTCTTTTGCGACTATTCTATTCTGGTCTTGACTTTGCGCCTCTTGCGCCGTTGACCTGGTTTGGTCTTCCGGCGTTGACGCTGGCGTCCGTGCTTGTTCGCTTTCTTTAGTTACTGGCACTTCTGCGAACGCGTCTCGCATCGTCAGCGCGTTCAGTAGTTTTAGATCCGTAAAAAAAAATTTTATTTACGCCAGATAAGCGCGAATTGCTTCTGATGCGCGCACTCGTAGCACCGCTGTGCTCTCACTCTCAACGCACGGTTTGTGCTACAGGCATATACACACTCATACATCCGGAAAGAAAAAAAAAATTCGAGAAAAGAAAGAAAAAAAAATGACGAAAATATTTTTCGCGCAATTGCGCGTATATCTCGTTTTCGAGTCGAGTGTGTCCTCCTCTTGAGAAATCTTGAGGTTTTCTTGGTTGAAAACTGGACGTATACTATTCCGCGTCTTTCCGTGGAAGTGACTGTATATCTCGCGCCCGTCGCGTTCTCGTGGAATCGCTTCTATGTAGCGCCGCTAGCGCATGTATTCTCACTCACACACTCGTGCCGCTGCGCGCTTTGCTCCACTATAGCGTGCGTGGACTATACTTCGCGGCTACACGCGCTTGTGTTGCCGCTTTGCTGCCTTTTATTGTTTAAATATTATTAATTAAACAATTAACAATTACGCCTATACGCTCTCCTTTCACACGAGATGTCCCGAAAAAATAATTATGTGACTCTCTATCCTAACGAGAGTACTGTAAAATTCTCCCGACAACAAATAGAAAATTGTTCGACTCGGAGAGCATGCGATACTAGTGTCAGCTTCAAGTTTCGCTGCTCCGAGTCGTTTAATTCTATGTCGTGTGAAAATATCGGTAGATATTTGTTCTCGGCCTGGTAACAAAAATCTCCGATTATTATTCACAGACCTCTCGTGTGAATTGCGTTCGAATTATTCGTATACGCCGCACGAATAAATTCGAAAATCGCGAAAATTATAATATTTGCGCGTTCCTTCCTGATTAAACCCACGAACTGGGCACCAATGTAACGGGGTATGAGTCCGAGCAATGAATTGTTATCTCAACAATTGAATCGCGCTCCCTCGATGCGGCGGAGTGCTCCTCTACGCCCGCGATATACCCACGTTGCATGCAGCTATCTCAGCTGCTTTTAAATCTTGGGTTTGTACGCTGCCTGGTGCGTGCTCGACTGCTCAGATGCGTTAAATATTTAACTGTAAATAACGCCCTCGGAGGCGGCGGTATTCGCAGGAAGGAATAAGGATCGGGCTTAACGAGCGAGGTTAATAAATGACGACAAAATCACGTAAAATAATAAGTCTACGGTTATATTTCCAAACCGCGAAATAAACGTGATTTTACAATAAAAAAATAAAACTACGCTAGTCGCCAACAAATTTGCGACTCGCCGCTACGCCAACATAAATGTACTCGCACGCGTGTATTACCGTGAAGGTTGCGCGCGCCGTATCACCCTCGCATGGATGATATCCACTCGCACATACACACTCTCATGCACTGCGCGCACACAAACCTCCACTCCTTCCGCGGTGACTTTCGTATTCTCGGACAGGCTGCAAGCCGTTCTCACCCTGGACCATTGGGCTATCGTTGACACCGCGTCGATTCGCGTCACTCTCCCACTCTCACAAGTCGTTGCACTGTCGACACAGCACAACTCGACACAGCACAACTCTCGAACTCGCGAAACCTTGAGAACCTCTAGCGAAGTCGCGTGCTTTCCTGTCGAAGGCCGAGAGCTATCTGAGCGCGTTCCTGCAGGATTAGCCCGCGCGCTCGCTCCCTCTATCTCTCTCGCCTATTGCCGAATTCCCACGTGTTTGTTGTCACGTGCGCGACTATACGCGGTTTCATCGCGTCGCGGCGATACTCTTACCTTTACGTTTGTTGCGATGCTCAACTCGTTACAAGTTTATAAAAATAATAACTAGGATAATATAGAAACAGAATTAAGTTTTGAAATTTTAATATTAAGCAAAAAACAAATTTCACAATAGACATTAGATAATCACATTTGACAATAGTTATGATAGATATGAACAAATAATGTAAATTTATAAATAATTATAAAAAAAAAAATAGTAGAGTATAGAGTCAAAAACGATATAGGTAGGGCCATCTAGCGAAGAATCGGCAAGGCTAAGAGAGTAGTATGGGAGGGACAAAGGGAGCGGGAGAGGACTGGAAGAGGCGATAGCCAAGCGGAAAGATGCGACGCTATAGGTCGATGACCGATATAGAGGGCGCTGACGCAGACCCAAAGGGATGGGCCTGTAGGAAAAATCGGGTTGGAGAGGGAAAAGATGCGACGCGGGGGTGAAGCGAGGAAAAGCGTGCGGAGAAAAGTTGAGTCCTGTCGAGGAGTTCAGTCGAGGTGGCTGCTCCAAAATAATTTCAAAATTTAAGCCGTTATAGCAAAAACGCGTATTATAAAATATTTCTAAGTAAAAGATAAATATATTATTAAAGAGAAAATATTTGAAGTAAAAGGTTTTATAATTACTTATACGGAATCTATTTATCAAAATAACAAAAAGTATCAAAGGAAGGAAGAAGTTGTACAAACTTGTAAACTTTGAATCTGATTCAATCTACAGCTGAAAAAAGTAAGTAAGATTTTTATAAAGATAAATTAAAAAGAGGGTTGGGAATTTGAATAATGAGCAGGGTTTGAACGCTGCCACTCATTATCACAAATATTTTTGGGAGAACTTGTTTGGAAGTTTGGCGGGTTGATTGGACTTCGCTTGTCGGAGGCCCTTTGACCTACAAACTGACTAAACCTGTTCATTATAGTCGGAAGGGATTTTGTTTAAAGCTCTCGCTAACTTTTAAAATAAAATAAGGAACGACTCCATCCCGAGTTCAGCGCAAGCTGACTCAAAACGGAGATTTTTATATTGTGCGCCGAGTATCTGACGTAACAGGTTTGAAAGAAAAGGCGACAGCTTTCGCTATAGCAAATACCATGAAGTTAAAATCAAAGCTTGGTTTGGGTGTTGGAACAGGAGGAGTAGGAGGAGGTGGCAGACGTAGATCTAATAAACTTAATAAAACGATTTCAAAGCAAAAGATTACACTGAAAAATTTGATCAAGTCAATGGGAAAACCTATCATTCCTGGCAAAGATTCTTGCTCTATGATAAAGTCAGCACTAAAGATGGCTCGAGAGCATGTGAAAAATGTTGGTGGAAAAAGTAAAATTAATGTTTCACGCATATTGTCTGTTCCCAGCAAAGTAGGTGGCTTTCTTCCAGCACTTATCCCACTTTTTGCTTATCTCAGTGCAGTAGGCTTACTTGCAGGAGGAGCTGCGGGAATCGCTAAAGTAATAAATAAAGCAAGTGCTGCTAAGAAACAAATGGATGAGCAAAAAAGACATAATGAAAAAATTGAAATGTTGATACTAGGTAAAGGACTATTTCTAAAACCTCATCGTAAAGGTTTCGGCATCTTTCTGAAGAAGAAGAAGAACAAAAAGTGTAAAGGAAGAAAAAAAAACGTGTGCGTCACGGGACGCCCGACAGAAGTGATAACTTCATATGATATTTATAGAAACTATCAAATATAGAACTTGTTTAACGCATGATGGCAATAATAATTTTATAGTTATATTTTTTGTTAATCTAATAATTTATAAATGGATCAGGAATAAGTAAAACGTAATTTAATTTCCTTTTCAATGTAAAATATATATTTTATGTACAATATTTATCATTATTTAACAGTTTAAGTTGACTGGCTGGTATTTAACACAACAATATGATTATCAATATACACGTAAATATCACACTCGGTAATTGAAAAATCAAAATAACTATCTGTTTACTAACACAATTTAATAACACAATGTTCACTTCAAAAGTTTTACTAATGTAGAGGTTATGTTTACTGTGCACGCGCGCTAAGAGAAAAGTGTCGAGGAAAGAAAGGGAGAGATAGAGAGCGTCTGTAGTGGAGCCAGAGATTAGAGGAGAGATTGCCGATGCCGTGTTAAAAATGCGTGCCGAATTCGATCATGACGCCACTTGCGGCCTGCAATCGAACTATACGCATCTAGAAAAGGAGCGTAGGGGAAGTATACGCATCCAGCGGCAGTGGAGGAGAAGGGAGAGGCGCTATATATTCTTAGGTCCACCGCCGTCCGCCACTGACGCGGCGGAAGAAAAGTGACAAACGGCGACTGTCGAATTTGCTCATCCACACCTCGCGGTAGTTTCAACCAACGACAAAAACTATTCGGGCATATTATTGGAATAAAAAGAATGTTTAAACAACAACATAAGTGTACAAAAATTAGAATCTAAAACTTTTCAAATCTCATGATTGAGAACTTTAATTTTTTAGAGGGGGTTAAGCCGACACAAACAAGTTAAGCTTAAGCTTAAATAAAGCTAAATTAAACTAATAAGCCATCCCAGCCTCCCGATAAACATAAGCTACTTTCAGTTTTCATACACCAACGACAATCGTGGCGGCGTGGTCTACGTCGTTGCTTGCTATTCTTATGCACTCGGGTTCGAGTCCAAGTCTCGGCAAATTTTTTTTTCTACTTGCTTATAAAATATATAATACAATTTTAAATAAATTTAAATTATCTTATTAGTACGATAACGTTTTATAAAATACATTGATATTAAAAAAAAATTATTAATTTGTATTCCTATAATTCAAGAAGTAAATTATACCTATATTTATTGCAAGCCCACCGTATACTTTCCTAAATTGAAATATAATTGCAGAAGCAGAATGACATATTGCGTTATTATTGTATACTGTATATATTATCAGCAAGTAGAAAAAAAAATTTGCTGAGACTCGGACTCGAATCCGAGTGCATAAAAATACCAAGCAACAACGTAGACCACACCGCCACAATGATCATTGACGAAGAAAAACTGAAAGTAGCATATGTTTATCGGGAGGCTGGGGTGGCTTTTTAGTTTAATTTAATTTTATTTAAGTTTAAACTTAATTTTTTCGTTTTTATGTAATTGTAAAAAGGTTATCGTACTGATAAAATAATATAAATTTATTTAAAATTGTATTTTTTCGTTACCCATAAAACTATAAATAACTGTAGTTACACATTGTACGTCCCCTACGTACTAAAAGAATAATAATATTTCTTATTGTTTTTACGCATTATAAATATTTTATAAGCAAATAAAAATAAATAAAAAAATTTGCCGAACCTCGGATACGAACTTGAGTGCATATAAACACCAAGCAACAACATAGACCGCGCCGCCACGATCGTCGTTGTTCTATGAAAACTGAAAGTAGCATATGTTTATTGGGTGGCTGGGGTGGCTTGTTAGTTTAATTTAGCTTTGTTTAAACTTAAGCTTAACGTGTTTGTGTCGGTTTAACCATAATCCGTCTTACGTTTAAAAAATTAAAGTTTTTAATTATGAGGGTTGATTTCATAAAGACGATCATGGCCACTGACCTTAAGTGCTTAGAGTTAATTGTTTATGGATCATATTCATCGTGTAAGCCCAAATCCTTGACAGTTACGGCCGCTTATATTATTTCTCCTATATGCTCTGCCGCGCCGCGGCCCGCGATGTGATTGTCGACTCTCTACTTCCCCCTTCCCGCTGCTGCTGGTGCTGATGCTCATCGGCAATCTCTCCTCTAATCTCTGGTGGAGCATATCGACGGCTGACTGGAAGATCACCGTATCTTAGCCGCGGCTTCGAGAACGCCGTATCCCGGCGGTGGCTTCGGGATCGCCGTATCTCAGCCGCGGCTTCGGAAACGCCGTATCTGAGCCGCAGCTTCGGAAACGCCGTATCTCGGACGCGATTTTTTTTCCTCAAATTTTGTAGTGGCAGCACTGCGCAAATTTTAAATATGACGTAAAAATTTTAAAATTTGCGTCAAAAATTCTGAAAAAAATCATAATTACTTATTTGATTTATTATTTGACATTAACTACACTGTAAGTATAGATAATGTAGAAATTCGAGTAGAAAAACTTTTCATTTTACACCGATAATATCGCCATTTTGTAAACCAATTGGAATGGCCTGTCGTTGAATAGGCGTGAGATCTTTATAACCAACTTTGTCAATAATATCCAAGATTTCTTTAGGAAAACCTGATTCCTTCCACGACCGGATCGGATCAGAGGAAACCCCAATTTCAAAGTATATAGGGTCGCGCCGTAGACAAATCGTACTTTGTACTTTTTCTTGCCAAAGCGGCGCTATCGCGCCCCTAGATAATTTAAATTTAATATTTTACTAATTCAACAGAAAAAATTTAAAACTCTTCGTTGTACTCGTATTTTTTACTTCTTTCCACCTCGCTAAACATTTTAAGTAAATATTATTCTTCCATAAATTTTACGTGTTTCGTAAAATGAAACAAAAACCTCTGCTGTTTTTCTACTCGAATTTCTACATTATCTATACTTACAGTGTAGTTAATGTCAAATAATAAATCAAATAAGTAATTCTGATTTTTTTCAGAATTTTTGACGCAAATTTTAAAAATTTTTAAAATTTGCGTAAAAAAAATCGCGTCCGAGATACGGCGTTTCCGAAGCTGCGGCTCAGATACGGCGTTTCCGAAGCCTCGGCTGAGATACGGTGATCTTCCAGTCAGCCGTCGATATACAGTATGCGAAAGAGAGAGGGCATGTAGACGCGAGCGAGTGCGAGAGAGCGAGAGAGAGAGAACACGTGCCAGTAGAAAGAGAAGAAAGCGCGCGCAGAGTGGGGATGTCTCCGCTGTGCCGCCGTATGCGTGCGAGAGAGAAAGCAAGAGACCGCAGGGTGGGGATAGCCAGACATAACGGCGCCGTAACGCATTCCAACCAATTCACTCCGTCCCATAAGAAGTTATCACTTTAAAAAAACTTTGATGAAATATGATTACCTAAACGTGCACTTACCGACTACGATCTGCTCAAATATGTAAACCTAATGAATATACCAAATTTTCGAGGAGTTTTTATGAGAAATGCTCTGCCTTCAAACGATTGTCGAGTCAGAGAATCGGCAGTCATTAATCTGGATGATGCAAGTGGACCTGGCACGCATTGGGTAGCTTATTGAAAAATTGGTAATGAGGTTACATACTTTGATAGTTTCGGTGATTTACAACCACCGCGAGATCTTATGAATTACTGGAAAGTATCTCAAGTTAAGTACAATTATCAGAGGTATCAGGAATTTTCAACTTTCATCTGTGGTCATCTCTGTCCGAAATTGCTCTGCAATCAGCTCAATCGTAAAGATAATTTTTGTCTATATAAAAAGAAATCTACATAAATGATTTGAATTAGTCTACTCAAGATGGTCGTTGAATCAATCACTCTCAGCCTTTCTGGTACCTCCTCAATCCTTGAGACGCACTATTTTCCTCCAATAGAACTGGATTCGGATAAGCAATACAGTCTTGGACCTTTTGAGCTGCTAAATTTTAATTCTATATCGAACGTCGATGAAAACTGTAATAAATTTTATGTTGGTCAAGAAATAATTGAGCTACCTACTGTCAATTATGAGATTGAGGATATTGATCGAACTCTACATGGTATCCTCGATACTCGAGGTATAAAAGTTAGTATCAAGCCAAATAATAATACGTTACGAAGTGTTATTATGTGTAGTCATGAAATAGATTTCCGACCGACTGACTCGATTGGTCGTCTACTAGGATTCACTCCAAGACTTTTGAAGCCCTATATAAGTCACAACTCAGATTTACCAGTAGTTATTCTCAAAGTGAACGCTTTACGAATTGAATGTAACATTACGACAGGAGCATACATAAATCAGCAGAAGGTTCACACAATACATGAATTTTTTCCAGCAGTTCCACCAGGCTACAAGATAATTGAGGTGCCTAAACAAATAATTTACTTGCCAATATTTGTGAAAGTGATTGATCACCTACAACTATGCATAGTAGATCAAGATGGTGATTTAATTAATCTCCGAGGTGAAATTATTATAATTCGTCTACATTTAAAAAGCCATTGAAATGGGTATTGTTTTTAATGCTGACGAAAGCTATATTAATAGCTCAGTATGTCGTCAGACAGTCAGTCAGAAACGAGTGATCAAACGATTAACACATTAGAACAGTCAGTTTCTACAAAGTCTCGGTCTCAAAGTGCGTGGTGGAGGAAGAACGGGACATCAAGCGAGAAAAATATTGAAAAAATAACTTGTACGTTTATTTGTTGTTGCTGTGTGCCTCAGAAAAATGGAATCAGTTCTTAACGTACAATCCCCTGTAATCTTTGACGAATCTGTCTTGCATTATGAGGTTCATGCACATCAACCCTATACCTCAATTTTCAATAATAGTGATGAAATTCGGATAGCTATACAGCATCAAGATTTGTGTGTTCTACCATCAAAAAGTTCTCTACATATTCATGGAAAGATTACTAGACAGGATGGAGAAGCAGTACAACACACCCGTTTTGTAAACAATATTAGTCATCTCTTTGAAGAAATTCGATATGAGATGAATGCCATAGAGATTGATCGATGTAAGAACGTTGCTGCTACAACCCTGATGAAAGGTTACACATCTTTCTCACCTAGTCAACTAAAGCAGTTCCTCTATCAATGATTTTTGGATTCGCTGAAGATTATCGCAAAATCGTTGTAAACGTTAAGCATGAACTTATTCTCACAAGATCGAGAAATGATTTGAATGCTGTTTTGCAAGAGGCTTTAATGGTGGACGGGAGACCGACATATGAAGAATTCAAAATCGAGATCAATCGTATAGAGTGGCTTATGCCTTACCTCATACTGTCAGACCGACGAAAAATACAACTATTTAACTATATTCAAAAAGATATACCGATTTCGATGAGTTTTCGTTCATGGGAGTTGTATGAGTATTCAGTACTTCCAACAACCACGCAACATGTATGGACGGTAAAAACATCGAATCAGCTGGAAAAACCTTGTTTTATCATTCTTGGTTTTCAAACAGGGAGGAAAGGTGTACGAAGACAAAATGCTAGTCATTTTGATCATTGTAATATTAGTAATGTCAAACTTTTCCTTAACTCTCAGAGCTATCCATATGGAAATCTGTATCTTCATATTTTAAACAGTCAGTTTGCCATGCTTTACGATATGTATGCTAATTTTCAGAATGCGTATTATTCTGATAGAATTGTAATAGATCCCCTTTTAAGCAAAGAAGAATTCATTACAAATGCTCCACTCATAGTTATCGACTGCTTAAAACAAAACGAGTCACTCAAACAGGCAGCCGTAGACGTATATCTTGAATTTGAATGTAAACGTAATATACCCATGGACACTACAGCATATTGTCTAATTCTACATGATTTTTTTTTGGTGGAGTATTCTCTAACACCGTCGCAATTTGTTCTGGATCGGGCCTTAATCGGCCCTTCTCGGTCTAGCAAATACCCCAAAACATTTCTTCCGGTTTACGGTCAATCCCGCTTCTGTAATCCGCTTTAATACAATCTCCACCCATTTCAGGCGATCTTCGAAATTCTCCGTTACTATGATGATATCATCTAAGTAGCCAAACAGGTACGGCTCAAATTCTGGTCCAAATAAGCTATCCACCAGGCGCTGAAACGTCGCCGGTGCATTAGCCAACCCAAATGGCATTCGCGTGAATTGCCATAGGCCCGTCCAGGCATGGAAAACGCGGTATACTTTTTACTATCTTTGTCGAGCGGCACTTGAAAGTAGGCTTACCGCAAATCTATCTTTGTAATGTACCGAGCATTTCGGAATTTGTCTAAAATACTATTGATTGGCGGTAGTGGATACGCGTCCTCAACGGTTCCGTCATTTAGGTCGCGGTAATCTACACAAAACCTTTTTTCCCCGCTTTCTTTATTCCCCACTACTGGGGCGCTACTGAAGTCACTATTTGAACGTTCAATTACCCCCATTCGGCTCATCTCTTCAATTTCACGCATCGCGATAGCCCAACGAACCGGCGACCAACGACGATGCTTATTTTTAACGATTTTGTTTCTTGTTTAATCATCCAGGTTGCCTTCAGATCAGTGGGCGGGTTTTCCGACAAAATCTCTTTACCACGGCTGTTCAAGGAAGCCTTTCTGCAAAAATCATGCCACGTTCCATCTGGCAGGCGCCAACGATTATCACACGGGGCTAATTCAACGCGCCATTTCTCTAGGAAATCTATCCCTAAAATAATATCATGGTAGCACTGTTCCACGACCCTAATTTTCAACCGATTAAGTACTCCATCTACGTCTAGTTTAAGTGATAACGCGCCCTTAACCGTGGCGCTATAACCGTTAAACCCTCGGATGACCGTATCGCAAGGTTCCAGGCGCGAACTGAAACGTTCGGCCACATCTGCCTTTATTGACGAAACCGACGCCTCGGAATCCACCAGAGCCGTATACCAACGTCCCCCTAGGCATAATCGCATGAATTTACGGTTGTCGTCGACTATCGCATCGATGTCCCCACCGGGGGCACTTTATCGGTTGCTACAGGATCGTTCTGCACTGATTCATCAGTCTCATCCCCTCCAAAACAATACTAAGCGGGGTTTTAGACTCCTACACGCACTGAGTATTTCACGGATGGGATGTGTCAAGGCACCGCCCCCCATCGACTCAGAATGTATCGGTAAACCCCTTTTCGGATCCTCATAATCTGCGCTCGCGTCATCGGACAAACCCTCGCTTAACTCGGGGCCTAGAGCCTGTTTGATCAAACGATTCAGTTTTTCGCCCTCGGAGTCGGCGATCAGCTCGATGGCGGCCAGACTTTTCACGAGAAGTCGGGCCTGGGCTGGAGTGTCTGCTTGCGCCGGTGCTGATGCTGCGCAGCGCTAACCGCAACAAGGCTATGCCAAAGTGTGACACATTATGCCAAAGTGTACCGAATCATATTAAACTGTGGCAAACTGTGCGAAAAATTCGAAATGAAATAGGTCTGCCATAACTGGGCATAGTTTGGCACAGTTTCATACACTCGGGTGGCAACCTCTATTCAAAATTTAATTATCATATCTCAATATTAATTCATTTACTAATAGAACCTCCATAAAAAAGAAAAAAATATGTATGTTATCAATTTATGCTTCAATTTTGTTACTTTAATTTTTAATCATTTTTTTAGGTGATCTTGTGGATTTATTCAAAATATTTATGGAGTCCATCAATAGAAAGATGTTTTATTTATCTCCAGTACTACGTTTTTTGCTTATAAGAAATCACAGTTTTTATAAGCCCTTGAATCATTTTAATTCTGCCGGCGTCATTCCTATTTCGAGCAAAAAATTTTACAGTAATTTTACAAATATATCAAAGTGGTTTGAAAAACCTTCAAAGAAATATGTAAGCATTCATTTAAGTTCATCATTCTAAATTTGCTTGTAATATAACATTGTAACGGGGTGAGACTTGATGTGAGAGGAGAAAATCACAAAAGGAGACGTCGGGACTGTGAATTGATCCGGCGCTCCCGAGATCTCTAGGCACGCGTGCTACCACTTGAGCCAACGCCGCCCTATTTCGTCACTCTCTATCCTGCCTCGATTACCGGCGTGGCGAAGGACGTTGTTCCTCGTTACAACCCTCTGCTAGAGTCGCATTATCGTCCCGATTTCGACTCTACCAATCCACCGCAGGATCGCCGGTAATGCAAGAACTCTTTTTCGCTGACTAGCTCTTCGACGATGTTTCCAACCTCGTACATCCCCGCACCTTTCGTACTTGTCTTCTTGACCGCATTTCGTAATCCGCAGTGCCCTGTGGGAATTTATGGAAAAAGAAAAAGTTGACATAAGTCTATAAGCTAATTGGCATTAATAATATTGCAAAAGAGATAAATTTTTATCATTGTTATGATTTTGTTTAAACATTGGATTCCATCCTATATCTCTGTAAAGAAACATTATAGGGAAAATTATAGGATCTATGTGAAAAGATAATATATTCAAAATAGAAGTTGGACCTATTTCTTTTAGGGTTTTTTTCGGATAAACACAAAGATCATAATAATAAGGTTTATACGGGCGCAGGGAAGGGTAAAAGAGTTAAACACACTTGGACGCGCGTACTTAACTTTCAAGGCCGCTGGGGAAATTTAAGGGGAGAATTAAGGGGGGAAATTAGAGGGAAAAATTTCTGATCCGACGGCTGTGGCGAAAATTTTTTTATAATAAAGAGAGATTTGGAAGTAAATAAGGGTCTGCTATAGTGACCTTATTTAGTGCCCTGTCGTTAATCACTAACCTGTATCTTTCTTCTCCTGTTACGAGTTCTTTCTTTGGCACGACTAATGCAGGTGCATTGAATAGTCGTTTTGTATTTTTAATTGCTTCATTTATGACCAATTTCTTTGTTTCACTGATGGTAATCCCTTTCTTTTTATGTACCAATGGAAACTGCTTTACATAAATAGGTTTATCTGTCGTTAAATGTATTTCATCTTGTTCTATGTTACACGTTCCCGATTCATCTCCTTCAATCTAGAATACATTTGGATATTTATTTGTGATTCGTTCGATTTTTTCTTGATTTTTTTACTATCATTTTTCATCTGTAATTACTTTCGTAATACTTCAAGCCTGCTAGGTTTCTTAAGTTTGCCTTGTTGAGTTTTCTCTAATGCATCGATTGCTTCTATACGGAAAATGAAACTCTTATCTATGCCTAGATCGTCCACTAACTGAGCCCCTTTAGGAACATAGTCAATATCGAATAGTATATCCTTAAAATCACATTATTTTACTTCAGCATTGATTTTTTGCGAGTTTTGCTCCTCTTGCTACGTTAATATTATATATGAAATTTTCTATATTCTTATTATAGGTTTCCTAAAATTCTCTAAATATTTTTGGCTTGTTTTTATTTTCACTATTTTTATTTATTATTCCCGTCTGAGTATCATTACTCACTTCATATTCTTTAGTTATTGTATTCAGGACTGTTTTCACATCATCATAAAAAGTATTTTCTATCACTATTTCATTTTCTTCCAAATCTTTTGTATCCCTAGTGGAAATAAAAAATGTAATAAAATATAATAAAATATAAAATATAAAAAAGGTCTGAAATCCAACAAAGAGGTACAGTTTCTTGCATTTCCTTACATTTTTTGTTTCCACTAGGGATTGTCGGAACTTTCTACCTATCATTTATACTGCTTTGTTATTACCTTGATCAGTTATATTTTTTTTACGTCTATTTTCATACTATTGCTACACTTATTTTCTTTTAAACCTTCATATATATCATTTTCATCGATGATTTCTTTTAAAATATTATTGAGAAATATCATTTGATCGTTATTTACTGCCACTCTTACATACTGATTCTTGTTTTATATTTTCTTTGTATAGGTGTATATCTTCTTAATTGGTTTACTTTTTAGTTTCCATTTTATGTCATTTATCTCCAAATATCCTTCATCTAAGCGTCACTTACCTTCTCTGAGTAATTTAATTCCTAAAATTCCATCGTACAATAGTAGTATATACGCAGTTATGGCGAGACACAACAAATGACGTCATCACAACAACTGGCACATCCTTATCTTATCATGTAAATAAACCATTAAGATAAGATCTTAATTGTATCTTAATTGTTTATTTACGACATAAGGTATCTTGATTATTTATTTATAAGATAAGATATCGTAATTGTTTACAATATAAGGTATCTTAATTGTTTATTTACAGGATAAGCTATATTATTTGTTCACAAGGTAAGGGTTGCATACCAACAATTATCTCTCTCTCTCTCTCTCTCTCTCTCTCTCTCTCTCTCTCTCTCTCTCTCTCTCTCTCTCTTCTG